>JAGFPH010004510.1:23674-44244 GCA_018207615.1 Philaenus spumarius | reverse complement strand
GCCCTTCCCACAAAAACGGAGTCGTTTCATGTGTCAAAGTCTGTGTAGCTGTGATTAGTATCGAACAAATGTTGTGCGAAGTTGGATCTTATTTTGTGTAAGTTATTAAGAAGGCAAATGTTCTTTAAAACGTTCTTTCGAAGATAAGACAGGAAATGCCCCTTGGCTCTGATACCTCCCTCTTTTAACTTCAGTGTCATGCGTGATAAGCGACAGTGCTCATCGTGTCGATAAGACAACAAAATTATAAGTTTACGTATGTGCGTGTTAAGTGTTGTGTTTAGTATGTTTGTGTTTAATATAAATATGTAACGAACTCCTATGGAGTGAATTTTTAATATAACCGATGATGGGACCATGGACCCGAAACGCGTATTAAAGGAAGAGAAAACAAAGTCGCAAGACGGATAAATATCGGTAACTATATTAATTAATAACTATATTTAATTTTCCTTCTGTTCATTAGAAAAATTCTGGGAACAAATTTTCACTCACTCATCTCATTTGGAAATTTTCGGTTAAAATGCTTTGCATGGACCAGTACGAGATGTTAAGCCCTTCGGCAAGTTCTCGAATAGTCATTTGTCTGTTCGAACGAACAAGTCTGGCCACTTTTGCACGTTTTCATCTGTTTTTGAGTTTGATGAAGACTGTTGCTCGTCTTCAACCGACTCATTTCCGCTTTTAAATCGCTCGTACCACTTGTAAACAGTCTTCAGCATTACTACATTATTTCCATACACTGATTTTCACATTTCATTACACTGAGCTTCTTTGGCACTTTTGTGGAACTTGATACAAAATTTAATGTTAATGCGTTGTTCGAAATCCATGATGCACGACAGCCACGGTAAACATGACCTCACTCTAGTGGCTCTGGAAGCTGACTGACTAGGCAGAACGTGTTCAAACTTGACACTCCCTGTCTGAACAGATCAGGCTATCGTACATGTTAGATCAAATAGATGTAGCGTCAACAGTTGCTGTTATAAAAATTCATTAACCGTATTTTCTGATCACACCTATACAAGTGTACAACAAAATGTATTTTAAACTCGTAAAATAGTATTCCTAAGTTACAGAATCGCTCTTGTACAGGCTTAACGATAAGTTGCCATCCGTACTGCAGTTAAAGTTGCATTATTTAAATATTAATATTTCTAGTAAAATAAGTCGGAATTTATAATTGCGTAACAACATTTTGTTCAAATCATTTAATATACAGGTTGTTTGTATTGTTACTAAAATTTTTTGTAATTTAAAAATTATAATAATTTTTTGTTGGTTTTCATTGTATTGTAAAGTGTAGTTATTCCAGAATAAATCTGCGGCGCTTTGGCACAATCCGTTCATTTTAGTCATATTTTTTTTAAGATAATAAATTTGTTTTTGTTAAAGGATTCTCCGATAATTGATTTCTACCCAGAGGACTTTAAAATAGACTTGAACGGCAAGAAGTTTGCGTGGCAAGGCGTAGCGCTTTTGCCTTTTGTTGATGAGAAACGTCTTCACAAAGCTTTGGAACCTTATTATTTAGAGCTAACAGATGCTGAACGTAAGTACTACAATAATGTTTCTTTTTGAGTTTGTTACTTAAGTTTTATTGTTGTCTACCTTTTGCCCATAGTGCGAATTATGGATATGTCCACAGAAACATATTTGACCTTGTGTTAGCATAGATCATGAATAATAAATAGATCTTGCATCCATACGGGGGCTGTGTGCCGGAAAAAAGATTGTCGCGAAAATAGTACATGATCGCGCCGCGAGGTAGCGCTAGGGAGAAAGCATTGGTTGCATTGATGTTTCAAACAGCTTCCTTCGTTTCTCCAATAGATAGCGCCAAAAAAGGCGAATTTCCAGTGGAACAAAATATTGCATTGGATCGGAGTTCTATTAGGTTATCCAAATACAATGGTTAAAGTAGAAGTAGTTATTTTGTATGTAGATGTCATGAACGTTCATTATCCATATATATATATATATATAAGCGGCTTTATCTTGACTGACTAACAGAATCAACGTGCAAAAACTACTTAAGATACAGATACGAAAATTTAAAGGTATATTTTTATAGGGTCATCGACACACACTAAGAAATTATTTTTCAAAAATATTGTTTTAAAGCGTAAAAGTAGTGAAAATTCAGTGGTTCATTCCCAGCCTCTATAACAGAAAAAACAGCTGTTTGGATCAAAAGCTTAACAACACATGTTTGTTTACATTAGCAACCAACTTAACAAGTTAAGAATCGGTTTATTATTCTTCACATCCAACAGCTTTTTTAGGTTTGACTAACAAACTAAAAGCAAATTAAAATCATCGAAAAATGCTTACTGTATTACAATTCAATTCAAACATCTGTTGTTAAATGTTATAAATAAATAAAACTGCTGATTTGGATCGAAAACTAAATGTAATTTTATGTTAGGCCTGCGATGGACCAAAGCAAGGCTTACTGTATTATAAGTCAAACAGTGCTGCAATTTGAATTATTGGAGTTGGTTGTGTCTATTTTAATCTCTATTTTACATTAGCCATTGTAATATATCTATTCTTTTCTAATTAATTTAACTTTAAAAGTTAAAGAAAAACAATTTTACTAAGGAAGATCAAAAGAAAGCAATGATTATTTATTACTATGTAAGAATACAATTTAATGAAAATACCCACGGCATAATAGCTCATTTAACATGAAAAGTCTTATTCTCGGGGCTGGTATCCGTGAGCAACGATATTCAATCAAATATTTTAAAAAGAAAAGAAAACAATTTGAAAATGTTCAGTTAAAGTCTCGCAAGTTTGAGGTCAATGTAACGCTGAAATATCATTAGTAATATCTCGCCACACTGTAGATATTCTTCAACAACTTCATGTGATCTTTTTCTTCTATCGAGGTTTTCTCCTTACAGTTTAATCAAGATTTTCTATTTCGGTTGGGTCCTCTTTTTAATCTGTAACATTAACGGTCTAGCTTCTCCCAGCAAAATGTTTTACCCTCCCTTTCTTGATTTTTTCTTCATTTTTTTTAGCTTTGTTGCGGCTCTTGCCATATTTAAATTTTGTCAGCTGTTACGTACGTAGGCTATTTGGAGCCGGTCCTTAGTTCGTATAGCATGTATTTATGTATTTCTATCAGACGTTTTTATTTATTCCACTATATACATACATATACTACATACATATATTACCACAGGTCTAATTCTAGGCCTGTAGCAATCCCACCGGAGGTACAAGTACCTGAATAGTATTTTTGAATAGTATTTATATTTGTTATTTTCAGGAGTATGTAGTCTTTATGGAAATAGCGTTAATTAATCGTTTTATGCCCGTTTGCTAAAGTTATTAGTGATTTTTTCTTGTTTCATAACGATTCGGAACAGCTGATGAATTCCCGTATGCTGGTAGTTCGTTAATGATCCATGAGAGTGCTCTGCATTCATCTACTTCATTAATATTTGTTTTAAATTAGGTGTTAGATTTTATAATTCTTTACAAGTTATTCCGAAGCGAATATAGATGTACTATTACACCATGTATAGGTCACGGCTCAATCATGATTTCCGTGAAAATATTAAAGTATACAATAATCTGTTTGCATTGGCTCTGCCATGGGTCGCCACCAGGGTTAGTAAGTGAAGCGAGCTGGGGCGTAGCCCCTAGTTTTATATAAAAACCTTTTGAGTGAAGCTCAGTCTGGTTTTCTGGTGATAGTAGTTTCATTTATTCATTCAGGTGTTGCTGAACACATAACATTTGTTTTGTTAATTTAATTTTTTTACATTTTTATAATATTTTCAATATAATACTCGGAAGACGTACTCTTTTATTTATGAATTTCTTTTGGAGTCGTATGTAAATTTATCATGACTTATGATAGACTTTGCACCATTTACGTCTATCTTAGCATCAATGAGAAATAGGCCAATCTATAGTTGTGCCTAATCAACTTTCTCCTCTTCAATTTATTCAGGTAGTACGTTAAGCACTAGTCAACTGCTTCTAATTTCACTGTTGCTTAAATTAGCCGATACGCTGATATTTAGGCCAAAGTAAAACATAAAAAGATGATTAACTTTGTTTTCACACACAATACACATCATTATTACCACACAAATAGTGTACTAATATTTAAAAAAAATTAAAATACTTTTTTTAAATTTAAGAAATAAATAGCAAAATGTTACTTCAAAACAACACAAGTAAATCTCATAGACGCAAAAACTATGCATAAAATAAAACTCACTATGATGAGTTTTTATCACATGTCAATTTTATTGTAACGAAGAATAAAAATAACAGTCTAGGCTTTGAAAAGAAGAACAAAAAACTACAATGTTCTTTTGTTTATCCGCCTTTCTTAGCTTCGTTAGTTTTTGCTTGATGCATTTCGGGTAGACGCCATCATCAGAAGTGTATTGTCTGATGATGGGTCTAGGTGAAACACGTCTGACAAAGAACAATCCAACATAAGAAAGGCGGATAGACATGAAAACAAATGATTAAGTTATCTTAGCAGAAATACAAATAACATATGCACTTATTATATTGTTCTTTATTTTTTTTATCTTGAAAGACATTATAGGTGCGGTATATGATATTTAAAAATATATAATGTATTTCGCCCATCTTATAGGTTAAAATATGTTGCCCAAGTGCCGTAGTCCATATTAAAAAACGATATTAGGAATGTATTCCACGTCAAAACAATAACACACAGAACACATACACAAAAACACACACAGTACTATGGAGGACGATATTTCAAAATTACACACGACGTCTTCAGGTGTATAAGCAAAACTAAGTCCTACGCCTCTCAGAGCGCCTAACACTGGTTAACTGAGGGCTCAATTGATGGTCATTGCGAGGAACAACCCCCACCACGTTTACGTTATCAATTTCCTTATAGGCCTGCCCAGAAGTCTATTTACTTCATTTCGAATTAAGGGTAAGTACACCGCACTAATAGTTGAACTAGGCTTGAACTTGAAATTCTCGATTAGGACGGTGTTTAAAAATTCTAAAATGATTAAGAATTGTGTGAGTAAATTGAGACCAAAAAATAATAACCTGGACAGTAAGGATATTGTTTACAATTTACCGTGCCAGTGTGTCGTATGTGGTGCTAGCATCTCGTCCTTTTAAAAAACTGGTTTCAGAGAATAAGAAATGCTTTTCTGCTGGTGATGCTAATCCCTCAAAGATGGCTGAACATGTTACAGCTAATAACCATGCTATTTGTTGGGACAAGGGGTATATTTTTTTTAAAGAAAATAATTGGAAAAAAAGAGTACCTATTTAAAGAAACAGCAGTTATGTCTGTAAGAAGAAACTGTACTTCTCAACCTAGTTCAGCCATTAGTGTGATGTAATTACCTTTAATTCGAAATGAAGTCAATAGACTTTTTGACAGGCCTATTAAGGAAATCGATAACGTAAACGTGGTGGGGGTTGATCCTCGCGATGACCATCAATCGAGCCCGTAGTTAATCAGTGTTAGGCGTTCCAAGAGGCTTAGGTGTAGGACTTAGTTTTTGTTTATACACCTGAAGACGCGAAGTGTTTACAATCTTCGCGAAACGTCGTGTGTAATTTTAAAATATCGTCCGCAGTACTGAGTGTTATTGTGTTGACGTGGAATACATTCCTACTATTCTTTTTAAATTTGGACTACGGCACTTGGGCAACGTATTTTTTAATCTCAAGGTGGGTGAAATCCATTATATATTTTAAAATCACATATATTATTTCTCAAGGCAATTTTTTAGTCGGTACGCCATAACTTCCTTAATACATCATCAAATTACATGAATGAGGCATCATTTTAAAGCTTTCCTTAACCGCTACACCGGAAAAATATACAAAATACAATTATAAAAAAAGAAAAAAGAAATAAAGAATCCAAAAGTAACAGTGATGTAAGATCAAGTAAATTGTAGGGATATTTTCCTAGCGTTGGCAACACTGATGATAACAATACCCAGCTGGAGAGCTGCCGTTACGCCACTACATTGCTATTTTTAATTAATTGTATATTTAGTATCGTATAGTATAGTGTACTTTAATTAAGTGGGATTTAAGTAAGTTAGAATGCGAATAGTTCACACGGGTCAGCTAGTATGTTCTTTATTTGTAACAAATCAAAATAGTTTGTACAAAGGCCTCTACATAGAAGCATCAAATAGGCTTGACATGATTTACATGGGTTAAAATAGAGAATTAAAATAAATAAACGGTACCAGGAACTGGCACATACTTTCTCACAAACACATTTAAATTACTAAACAGATTCACTGTGACTTGTAGGGTGGGCTAGGGTAGTTTTTTTTTATTAAAGTTGGAGATTAACTAATAAATATTATTATTATTATCTAGAGAGAAAACTATTCGATCAATTTCGAAAAAATTTGCACCAAACACGTCAATTAGGTCTTTATAGATGCACGTAAAAAGGTTTTGACAAATTTTGAAAAACAGCCCGCTTTATGGCCAAAAAACCCCCAAAAATCAGTTATTATTATTATTATTAGCTAAACGAGAATTTTTAAAAAGATGCGGGTTTTTTTATATGGTAGGGCACATTAAAGGCTACAAATAAGCCAAATTTTATCAAAATCGTTAGAGCCGTTTTTTTATAAAAAAATAATAACTGATTTTTTGGGGGTTTTTTGGCCAAAAAGGGGGTTGTTTTTCAAAAATGTTCAAAAACTTTTTTCGTGCGTCTATGCAGGCCTACTGGACATGTCTGGTGCAAATTTGGTTGAAATCGATCGAATATTTGTCTCCCTAGCTTTGTATACTTTTATTAAAGTAGGTGATTAACTAATAAATATTATTATTATTAGCTAGAGAGAAAACTATTCGATCGATTTCGAACAAATTTGCACCAAACATGTCAATTAGGTCTTTATAGATGCACGTAAAAAGGTTTTGAAAAAATTTGAAAAACAACCCCCTTTATGGCCAAAAAACCCCCAAAAATCAGTTATTATTATTATTATTAGCTAAACAAGAATTTTTAGAAAGATGCGGGTTTTTGTATATGGTAGGGCACATTAAAGGCTACAAATAAGCCAAATTTTATCAAAATTGTTAGAGCCGTTATTTTATAAAAAAATAATAACTGATTTTTTTTTGTTTTTTTGGCCAAAAAGGGGGTTGTTTTTCAAAATTGTTCAAAACCCTTTTTCGTGCATCTATACAGGCGTACTGGACATGTCTTGTGCAAATTTGGTTGAAATTGATCGAATTGTTTTCTCTCTAGCTTTGTATACATACAGACATACATACAGACATACATACAGACATACAGACATACAGACAGACATTTTGTAAAAACCACTTTTTTGGACTCAGGGGGTCCCAAAACGGATATTTCCACAAAAATCTCAACATCGATTTTTTTTGCGATCACTATACTTTCTCTATACTATAGTATAGTGAGAAAGTAAAAATTATTTACTTGGAACTATTAAAAAGTTCAATACTCTGAAAGATTTTTACAAAATTGATATTTGGTTAATCCTTCTGCAAGCCTTAAAGCTTCTTTGGAGGAGATTATAACCTAGAGCAAAAGTCCATAATTTAGATACGGATATATTAAAATATAAGTTTAATGTTTGTTTGTAGAAAATACAGTCCCCAAAAGTAAAGAAATCAAAATTTTCTAACCTGGTAATCTCTCTGTATTATTATTTGGAGTTTTTGTGAAACAAATCTGGTTTTAAACTATCCCATGCCCATACCCCAAGCCCTTCTCTCCTGATATTCCCACCTCTCCATTAGCATTTTATTTTAAACCTCCAAAAATGTAGTCACCGTGATCGTAATAAGTATCACTTTAAAAGAATTTCATTATAATAAGATTTTATTTCTCAGGAAAACGTAACGTCCGAGGAGATGACAGGTTATACATTGGAAGGGACCATACGTCGTACAGTTTCTTCGTTGAACTCTACAATAATCCAAACAACTTTAACGTAGAGAGTGAATTATCAGCCGAGGGAATGAGAGGCAGTATAGTACTAGCTGAGGATTGTGTCAAACTGGGTGGGTGAGTATTTGAGTGTGGTTTTGTGTTTCTTTAAGAACAGAATAATTAAAGTGAAAGTAGTAGCAATACTGTACAACAATTGATTTATAAAAATATCTCGGTAAATAAACCTCAAAGTAAAAAATTTCTCGGTGAATAAATTACAAAGTATAACAATATCTCGGTAAATAAACCACAAAGTAAAAAAATATCTTGGTTAAATAAATTACAAAGTATAAAAATAGCTTGGTAAATAAACCACAAAGTAAAAAAATATCTTGGTAAATAAATTACAAAGTATAAAAATAGCTCAGTAAATAAACCACAAAGTATAAAAACTTAAACTTTAAAACTCTTAATTAAAACTACGGAAATCAAGCCCACATTGGCAGAAGCTTGTGAGCATAAGCTTGAATCACTAGGTATGTGATTTGCATGTCAACCCTAAGCTGGTCCTGCTTGCCTAATTGTGATCGAAATAATTGAACCTCTTATATTTTAGGTACCTAATATAATTTTAATTATACCTAATAATTCAGCATTACATTAAAGCAATAAAAAAAATACACATGATTTAATTTAACAATTTGTAGAGTATTTTTAGCAATGTCTAATTACCCAAAATATAGATATTTCTTTAACAATTTCTGTTTCAGATAGGTTAAACATCCTAGGCCTAAACCAATAAAATTTTTAACATTGTGTAATCGTTGCAACCAATAATAACACACAAATTTGCACTCGTATACATTTAAAGCTTTTCAACGTCACAAGTTGTTGTCTTCAACGATCTTTTAGCTACTGTGTCTTTGTTCACAGAAAATATATACGTGAGAATTTTCGTTAGTGTTATTTGTAAACATAATTCCGTCTTAGCTTTCAAGGTCAAAATTTATTAATTATAAAGTTAGGCTAAATGCTTAGAGATTAAATTGAATTAAATTAATTAATGTTTTAGGATGAGACAAAATTAAATTGATGGCTTCTCATTAAACGGTATATATTTATTTTAAAATGTTTTATTGGCTACAGTGTCTTTATTTTGAACACAGCGTAATCCCTTGTTTTTCCTGTTGCCGATTGTAAAGTACACAACAACAACAAGCACACATAAAAAGTTACTGTTGTGACATAGTTGTAAAAGATAAAAATCCACAAAACTCTTCTTTCTGAACAAACTGGAGAAAAAGAAACTTAATCGAAGAAGCATGTATGATGGTTGGTCACTGTTTTTCACAACCCAATATTTCCCCATGTCCTTTATCCCTTCAGTAAAAAAATAAATAATGAAAAATTCATGACGGAATAATTAACCCCCTGCCATATGGTTCAGGCCTGTAATGATTGCATCGAGGTTGGTCTTTAATATTACGGCGTAGTAAGCGACTAACAGGCCTTCGTCTACATAATTAGAAAAACTGTTTCTAAAGAAATGTAGCTTTGTCGATCTTCACGAAACGTTAGACAATTTGTGCAATTCCTGGCTCTTTTATGTTTTTTTTTTAACTTTAATGACTTTGTGAAAACGGTAACTTTTTATGTGCAAATGTACGTTTTTTCACGATCATCTTTTTGATTTCTCCTGTTTTTAAGTTTTAAAAATCTGCATTTTTCTGAACTCTGTTCGGAATAGCGGAACTCTACTGTATATAGATATTTTCTATCCAAATTATCTACAATAGAGTCTCGCTAATCCGAACTAATTGGGACCGAACACTGTTCGGTTTAGCGTAAATTCGGAATTGGCGGAGTTCATAAATAATATCAACGTATTGACTTGTTAATGGTAAATAATGTGCGGGGACATTTGCTAATGTCAGCTCTATACAGCGTTGATCGGGGCTCATGAACAGGTTCAGTGAAAATCGGAAAGGAAATGCATTTCCTTCGATGACTCATAGCACCAAGACGTTACCTACCCCGTTTCAAACATATTTATGAATCACTGCATTGAGCACTAGTCTTATCTAGTTCAGTGTTTACTCCAGGGACTTTGATAAACTGTGTGCTCTTATTGAAAATTTATTGTAAATCTTTGTTCCGTGAGTGTAGAGTTACTTTACCGAGTCACTGCCTTTTTTATTTATGTTCGTAGTCCTTGATGTCAACTGTTAAACATGAAACATGGCAAGTAAATGAAGTCATTCTTCTTGTACTTTAAAAGAAACACTTGAATGTAACTTGAAAACTCTATTTAACTATTTTGTATAACAATAAATGTACGTTTTTTCACGAACATCTTTTTAATTTCTCATGTATTTTAAGTTTAAAAAATCGGTATTTTTTCTGAACTCTGTTCGGCGGATTTTCAGTTTAGCGGGGTTCGGATAATTATTTTGTTAACTAGTTTTATTAGAGTATTGTGAATTAACTGTTGAACTTTTGTACTTATGTGCGTTTCAATTGTTAAATTTATTAGCATTAAATGAATGCTCGAGTTTTCCAGGCGATGACGACCGTTCAGGTTTATGAAAAAAAAACAAATAAAATTATAGATAGTAAAATAAATAACAGCTTCTATTTACTTCCTGACATAATTATTTAATAATACATAAGGTAAAACCAAATTATATAATAAGCGAGGAACGCTGAACACTTATTCCAAAACAGGACTAAATATGCTTCCATGCTGAAGGTTTCTTGACTGTTAGCCTTCATCATGTAAGATGTTGGAATGAATAGGTGCATTCATAAAATAAGCCTATTTAATTACCCTATCATGCAAATTAATTATTTAAGGTTATTTTTGAATTGTTCTTTTAAAATTTATTTAATTCTATAAAACTTCTGAATTTTGGGGGCTTCCACCAGATTCAACTTGCGAATTAAAATTAAACATTTAGAGTGGTCTCCAACAGGATCTCCCTCCCCAGGAGGCCCAAGGAGTGGTGTTGAAAATTTGTAAAAGTAGTTATTAATTATCCAAAGACATTGCCGAAGTTTTATCTTTCTATTTTAACTTGTTAAAAATTTGCGGGAAAGGTCCAATATTTTTGGAAAAAACATTTTCGACCGCCATTTTTGATAGGATTATTGTACCTTACTTTGGTTGGAATCAAAATGTTTGTGTTTTAAGGACAAACAAAAATTATGTGTCACAAGCCCTAAGTTTACATTTAAGAAATTTGAGCTGCCCCCACAGAGGACCCCTCCGGAAGGCAGGAAAATTCCCAAATTTTCATCTTTCTACTTTCTGTTGTCTGATAGTTGCGGACGGTGTCCCATACTTTTGGAACACTCTGTAGGATATATTTGAAATAGTTTAGAGTAAACAATGTTTACATAATGTTACACTATTACAAAGAAGAAACTTCAAGCTTTTCATCAATGAAAGTACCAATTATGGATGTTAGTATTAATTTTTTTTTTTAATTACTGACAAAAACTACTGACATTCTACAAACCGCTTTAGTTTCTTTCCGCGTTGAAAGTAATAAGAAACAAATAGTGAAAAATTACTTCAAAACATCAGTAATCTTCACGGTGATGTGAAACTACTCATAAACTGAAACCTCATCAGCTGTATATTTTGTTGAAACAAAAAATGTAAAAAATGTCCTGGGCTTGGAAAAGAAAAAAACTATCTAAAAAGCCCTCTATGTTTCATGTCCAAATAGTTTTTAAAAATACCGCTATTTAGAAGCATCAAACAGGCTCATCTTGTGCTTTCTTGATTTAGCAAACCACAATGATCTAACAATTAGAGATAAGATATGACAAATCATGCTGAAAGTTAAACCTCTGACAGTTTTATTATTGTAAATATTGTGTGTTTCAGGTCATTGCCTTCTCCTGTGGAGGGATTGGAAGTAATCCGTAATAATGCAGTGTTGTGGTAAGTTTGTGTTTTTATTTTTATTTTACACTACAATCTTGGTTATCCAAGTTTTTGTATCAACCGAGGAAAATTAAAAAAAAAACTTTTCAAAATCAATTCTGTTGACTTACAAATACATGGAAGTTAACTGAATTGATTTCCATAAAGAATTCATAGCTTGAGAGGATTTCTCAATAAGTGAATCTGTAATCAAAAATGTTGTTGGATTGAACAGAAAGAAAGGAAAACTGTCGTTTGCCTTGTACATCCTGAAAACATTTCCGCTCCTTACCCAACGCGTATGGTGACCTTAGTGAACGGGTAGTATAGTGAATGACAAAGACTGTTCACACTCCTCACGGCATAATTTTTAGGACTCACCATCCTTGCCCACGAGTTGTTTCTTCACCCGGCTACTAATTTTGTTCTTTTGTTTTTAGTCGGTGTGAGTGTTAAACTTTGTGAATGAGTTTCATTATGAGTCGAAAGTGAAAGTGTGTTGTTTTACCTTTAAAAGATTAGATGGAGGTGATTCATTTAGAAAAGTGGCAAGTGATTTTGGTGTTGGGAAAGTGACTTTCGTGGATTGGGGATAAAGTAGATCGGAAATTGAAAGTGGTATTCAAATAAAAAAGAGGCTAGACAATCAATGAAAAAAAGAAAGCATGAAAACTTCTGGAGGCATTATTTTTGTGGTTTTTATTACAGTAGCTTACAGTATCCAATTTCTTTCATTTGAGTACATTATCAAACCGTCTTTGTTTATTTAAAACTATATTATTTAAAGCCAAATAAAATATATTTTGAAGTAAGTGTGGCTCCAAATCAGCCTGTAACGACGTAAATGACGCAGGAACCTCAATGATTTTCTCACGGCCTACCGTACTATCCGAATTTTTGGTTATCCGAGGTCTGTCCGGTCCCAATTACCTTGGATAATCGAGGTTCTACCTGTAGCTGTTGTATCGACTTTGCTCAAGTTACAAATCAGCTGAAGTAAGGCAATATCAAGAAATCACTTTGAAGATTGATGCTAAACCTAAAAACATTTGTTGCAGTCAATTTTCATCTCAGTATCACTAACCATGGTCAAAAGTATCAGGTACTTAAAACATCAACTAGAATCAGAATCATGTTATATCAGCTAAAAAAAAATCAATACCGACCCATCTCTTGTATAGAATGGCTCTAAAGGTACTGGGTTCACATCATTGTTTTGGTCTATGTTTTTAGCGAATTTGCATAGGAAAGATGAGCTATTGCAGTGACTCTTATGATGAGAACTAAGGTCGGGAGTGGTCATTAAGCACCAATCATGGTACTCGGAACACGTTTTTATGTGTCATTGAAAATGTTATATTGTACAGTATATATCCATTTTCACTCTAACGGCCGTATTTTACATCTGAAGTTTTTCAGTTGAGTTCGTTAGCCAAAAAATCCAACAAACAAAAGCACTTTTTTTGACCGGAAGTAAAAATATTTTGTGATTCTTCATACTAGAATAAAACTTTTTTGTGGTTCTATCTAAAAGAATAAATATAGGATTTATTCTGCAATTTTTTTTATACGACCTTATAGCTTGGCTGGATCCCCCAAAATCCATCAAATCTTAAAATACCATAAAAGTACCTGGTTAAAATCCATGTGGGGGAAAGCGAGTTTTTTTTGCTGTGTGCGGAGTGAAGCAACGCGTGAGCCAGGATTAGAGGACCAATTTCCCAAATAGTTGAAAACATATAAACTTAATTTTGAAACTTTGGTCAACTTATATAAGTGATTCAGGTGTGTGATTGAATGATTTCACTTGCAATTTAATTAACCCTTTTTAAGGAAATGTATAGTGTAAAATTATAGCAGTTTAATAAAATAATAATAAATGAAGTTCATGTGTACAGACCATATGCAAAGGTCCGATCATTGAGTCACACCTTGTTTAACCCTCCAAGTGCTGACTATTTTGCTCTTTAGCGCTAAAGGTTTTTGTTGGTTCCGTGCATGCTTATTAACTAAAATCATTATAAAATACTCACTAACAGTAAAGTAAGACTTATTATACTTCATTTTAATCACAACTACATGCTCTTTACAGTAAATAGCTTTAACAGGCTTACCTTATAATTTGCATCCCTTTTTTTGTTGACCAAAGTAGAAATAAAAAATTTTTTTTTGTGTTTAAAACCATTCACTCAAAATATGTTAAAAAAATTTATGTAGAAAATCCAATATAGCCAAAAGTTGCACAGTTTTATGGTGAATAGAAATATACATTACACTACTACTCTGCTGCTGTAACAAAAAAAAAAACTTTTTGTCTATAAAAAATGGCTTTTCTGCACAAAAAAGAAAAACTTGCCTCTAAAGATATAAAAGTTTTAATTTCTTATAAAGGAATAACAAACACACATTATACACAAGAAAAAAAAATATTTACAGTTCAAATAAATCTCTAAAAGTCACTATTTTCAAACACACCTATAATGGCACTTGAATTGCTAAGTTCACTCATAATTACTTCAAAAATAAATAAACATGTACAAAATCAAACTGAAGCTAAAAATGAATAACAACTAGTGGATAAACAAACAAAATCCGAGTTCCGAGCGTCTATCTACGCGTTCTGCGCAGTTGATACACGTACTACAAGACTGGATAGTTGATTTGACAATCCTGCCGAAGGTTTGTTTGAGTCGATATCGTTATGAAACTCTGAACTATAATAAAGTGACTCTTTCCAAACACAACCATACATTTGAAGTATCCGATTGTATTAAAAATAGCGGCATCGTACACATTTACAAAATAACGCACTATAACGCAACTTTAAAATATTGCATATGCGATGTTAGCATTTGGAGGGTTATAGCCGCTTAGATTAATAATTTAAAATGTGTTCTCTTTTGTTAAATGCTTTAGTTTTACTTCATACATGAAACACTTGTAAATAATAAACCAATGCAGAAGAATACTGTAATCATTACGAATTCGATCACACTGCTGTGAACCTCTGCCGTGATTTAGCTAATTTCCAATATGTTTTAGGATTTCAAACAACTTTTTGGGTAATCACGAAAGCGCTGAATAGCTGTCTGCGTGTACGAAATATATTAGTTGAATTTTTTTGCACCTCCGCTGCTTTATTCTGCTCGCAGCTGAAAAACTCACTTTGCGACTTTTAATCTCGACCTTGCGGCTTCGATCAGAAAAATCCTCACCTTGCTCACATAGAAAAATCCCCATGTGGATTTGAACCGGGTACTTTTATGGTAATAAACGTTTTGATAAATTTTAGGAAAACCTAACGGGTGTAAAAAAAGAAAATGTGCATAATAATCTCTTATATTTATTTTTTTTAGATAAAACCCTAAAAATGCTTCATTCTGGAAAAATCTGAATTTAGCTCCGATCATAAGACGTGTTTCCGATGGTTGGATTTTTGACAAAGAACTCGTTCGAGCGACTTGGAAATCCAACGAGTGTACCAAATCGGATAAAAATTGCTGCCGTTATAGTGCAAACACATGTGTATATATAATTTTTAATGGCATTCCAAAACGTGTTCTCGGGACCATGATCGGTGCACATTGACTACTCCCAATCTTAGGTCTCACCATAAGAGTTACTGCAATAGTTCATCTTGCCTATGGAAATTTGCTTAGGGTTTGACCTTGGTGTAAAAATTAGCAAAATAAACTATTCTATTAGCAAAATTATCAATATTCTAACATAATAGATTATGAAAATCGATTTGTATATATATATCATTTTTGTAATAATTTTCCTTCACCTTTTTACAGTGTACGTTTCCGAGATCCAAAGTACGGAGAATCGTTTATATTTGCAGCTAAAAGACTAAACGGGGCAGTGTAAGTAGTATTTTATATTTCCACCCAGTATTTACTGTTATTGCTTTTGTTTTCGTGTATTAATATGTGTGTCTGATTAACAGGGAACCTCCGAAAGTGTTAAAACCCGAAGACTTGAATAAAGCTCAAAAACAATCGTGGTTTCCTCAAACCGGGATGACTCGGGGTAACCAAAGGGGATATTTGGGTAACGCTGGACACAGAATGTTAGGGTGAGTGTGTAGTGAATTATTTTTAGATTTATTCAGGTTAATAAGAAACGCAAAAGCAAATATTATGAAAAAAAGATGTAATATTGTAATAACTGGGTTGTCTGTCCCAAGTTGAAGACCTAGCTTAAGATTCTGATTTAAAAATAGATAATGATGGTCCAAATACATTGGTTATAATGTAATTAAAAGTAATTTACTGGCTTGCACTAATACAAAATTAAGTAATAAAGACAATTTAGTAATTTGAATTAGAAAAAAGTTAGTAGATTATAACCTTGTGGTAACTAAAGCTTTATTATTATTAGAATCATCTGTTGTGAATATAATGTTACAGTAATTTAGCATTTATTTTTTGAATTTAGTTTTTAATATTTGTTTAATAAGTTTATCATTATATCCATTATTTATATCACTTTGTTTAATAAAAGTGGGTTCTTTACAAAAATTAGAAAAAACAATGCTAAATGATACAGTAGAGTCCCGGTAATTCGAGTCTCGATAATCCGAGCCGCAAATAGCATCTTTCTTGCTGCTTGAAGGATACCGATCTTTAAATTTTTGTTTTCCAATGAATCTGTCAAGAGCGTTTGTACAATAAGTTGCCGGTATAAATGCCCTGATCCATTGGCTGTACAACTAAAGTCATGTTCGGGGGGGAGGGGGATAGCCGTAATGTTGTTTTATAAGTGGGATAGAGTTATGCGCAGTACAAGTGTTAATAAACAATATGATTGTTCTGCTCTGTTTACCAAAGGTTTTGTCAAGAATTAACAACAGACAAAGATTGGGCAGAAAATCAATGTCAAACTACAGTGTCGGTACCTAGAGAAATCTCGGAAGGCAAAATTATTGGAAACCGGTACCGCATCTATAATTACAATACGTGTACAAACACGTAAGCCCCTATGTCAAGACCCCTTTCTACCAGACAGTGACCTATTTATCCAGCGATCCCTTTCACAGCACAATATTTTATTTTTAGTGTTGAAAAAAAACTTCGAATTATCCATATTTTTTACATTGATATCATATGAAAGTTCAAGGGACCGAACCGAAACTTTGAATTAAAGACGTTCAAATCATCCAAGTTCTACTGTATATACAAAAATAACATCGAAACAAACTTTTCCCGGCACTGCCGTATCCCTCTGGCATGACATCGCAGCTCGTAAACGTTGCAGTGTAGTTAAACAAAAAAACTATTTATGATTTCTTTAATAAGTAAGTTTCTATTTTTTACTGTGTATAAAATTACTTTTTTACCTCAGTGTTCAATACAAAATAGTGTATATTTAATAAAACTTTAAGTTTTTCGGAGATACGAGGACTGTAAATAGTAGTTTTACCTTAACCTCTACATATTTTGCGTAACTCGAGTTTTTCACAATCCGAGGAACTCTCGGTCCCATTCAACTCGAAATATCAGGGCTCTACTGTATTTCCAACAGATGATTCTAATAAAACCGCACCAAAATGACATGGAATCAACTACGTTGATAAGTTTAGCTATGCAGTCGGGAATATATTAGAAAACTCAGTAGAACTAAAATAAACCACTAACCTTAAACAACTACGTAGAACATTTCAGAGCTGGGATTGAGAAGTCAAAAACCAATGGTACAAACGCAGATAACGTACACACCTGGCGATAAACATGTGTTCACAGGCCTGAGGTTGTTGCTTCTGGGAAATTGAAATTAAAGAAAAACTAAAAAGCAAAGTTTAATAAACATTTTTACATTCAGAAACATTGAAGTAGTATTACACAAGCGACATCTGTTTTAGGTTCTCCCTAAACATAAAAACATGTAGTCCTTGAAACCTTTATTTAATCTAATATACAGTACAATGTCGGCTATCCAAGTTTACCTGTTAACCGAGCTAAATAAAAACAAAAAACACTTGTCAAAATCAATTCTGTTGACTTACAAATAAATGTAAGTTAAAATGAATTGATTTGGATAAGGAATTTATTAGCTTGAGACGATTTCTCAATAATTAAATTTATAATAAAAAGTTTAGTGTTAGATTGAACAGAAAGAAAACAAAACAGTAATTTGCTGAGTACATATGAAAACATTTACGCTCCTTATCAATGGAATGTTATTTGTGACATTTAGTGGACACGTAATATAGTGAATGACGAAGCAGTCTTGGACCAGTTTACATGGCATCGTATTTAGGACGCACCGTACTTTCCCACGAGTTGCTTTCCCCTGATACTCTATTTTCTTCTTTTGTTTTTAGTCGATGTCGGTGTTAAACTTTGTGAATTAGAATGTCATTATAAGTGGAAAGCAAAAGCGTGTTGTTTTATCTTTTTTAAATTAAAAATGGGAAGCAATTAAATGATAGATAAAGGTGATTCAATAAGAAAAGTGTCAAGTTATTTAGGTGTTAGGAAAGTCGGTGATTGGAGACGAAATAGATCGGAAATTGAAAATTGGGTATCTCAACAGTATTCAAATAAAGAAGAGGCTGGACAATCGATGTAAAAAAGCGAACATGGAAAAACTTCTGAGGCATTATTTTTGTGGTTTTTATTACAGTTGCTGTATATCAACGACGTAAATGACGCGAGAACTCGCACGGCCTACCGTATTATCCGAGTGTTTGGTTATTCGAGGTCTGCCCGCTCACAATTATCTTGGATAATCGAAGTTCTGTAGTATGTAATATAATCATCATGTTCTTAATAATATTCTTTTTCTTTTCAGTTGTACAAGCATTTTGTTTTTACTTTCAGACATGCCACACGGAATCGCGAGCCTGGTGTATACAGTGCAGTCCCACTATTAATGTACTCTTATGATAATGGTGAGTCAATATTTATAACTAACTTATTACAACTAAACATAGATTCTATAGGATTCCTACGGTCAGGAAAACTAAGAGAAAATGGTTTCGTATAATTGCGCCCAAGATAAAGCAAAAACTTAGGAGTCTGTCATTGCTCCAGCTTCACAAACTGTTGAAGCAGTTTTTTTTTTTTCATGAGGGCATCTCCAGTAGTATGTTGAAAGTCTAACAATAAATATATATATATATATATATATATCATGGTTTTAAGGCTTTGTAGTATTTATATCATTCAACTTGCAATTATAAATAATACATCAAATAAAATTTCCTACAAGTGTTCAATGTGAAGACCATTCATAACTCAGCACACATCGAGTAGATAACCTTTGTTCAGTGTATCTGGAGTAATTGTTGCAATAACTGCTTCGATCTTGTTTCTTAAGTCTGGTAGGTCGGCTGGTAGTGAAGGCACATACACATGATGATTTATGAACCCCCAAAGGTAAAAATCGCATGGCGTCAGATCGAGTGAACGAGGAGGCCATATGAAACAAGCTCAGTCATTCGGCCAATCCAGTGGTCGGCTGCAACGTCGTTTAACCCTAGAACTGGCATGGTTAAAGCTAAAATTGAAAAGCCCGTTTATAGCGTTTTTTAAGCATATTTTTAAAAATTCGCCAAAAATAGTAAATGAACCCCAATCCAAAAATGTTCAATACCTTTTTTATAGAAGAAACTTCAAATAATTCAAATATGCCACTACAAATTAGTTTCTTTTGTAATTGTAAAAGTTATTAGCTTACAAAGCAAAAAATGTTCAGAAACGAAAGAGAAAAAACAACTTTATACCTACATAAAAAATAGTAAAACATTTTTGTAATTTTTTTCAAAATACACAAAAGTTTTATAATTTAGTTCTAAATAGAAATATGTAAAAAATATATTTCAGTTTCACAATTGTTTAGTTCAAAATAACACTTAGAACGTTTTTACTACATAACCTGCAAATCATGACTAATTTTAAAGTGACTAGGCCTATACATTTTTTACTTCAAACAATGTTTTTTTTTATACCAAAAATTCAAGAATGAAATGTAGAATCGAATAGCATTCTACCCAGTTTCAAATAACTTTACATTTTGTAATAAAAAATGAAAAATATCAAATCGGCAGTTAACCTAAAATCTTATTTCTTCACTTACCGTTTTATTAGAACACTGTTATAAGCCTAATTTCACTCAAACACAATCTACACTTATTTATTTATAACTAAAACACAATATAACACTATTTTATAAACTATAAACACTTTTAATTCACTAAAATATCAAGACGAATAAAACTTACAGTGAACGCTTTGAGATCAGAATGTAAAATGGTTATTTGGTTATTGAACGCATCATTTACATCACGTCTGTGCCAACTGAATATCACCTAAATTATTTGAACTGAACATAGAATAAAACGTTGGAATTTACTGTTTAAAACCGTATATTAAACATCTTATGAATAAATCGATTTCTGATAGTAAAAATTGATTTACAAAATGCTTGCTTATTGGTCGAATCGTTAACCAATGTCATGCCTTTATTGTAAATTCGATATCTCGAAACCAAATAGTCACACCTGATATCTAAACACCACTTGAAAGATAAAATTCTGATGAATCCAATGCTGTGATGATCTTTGTGATAATTGACAACTGTGAGGAGTTGCAGACCGTTGAAAATGATGAAGTTTAACTTTCTTAACCTCGCGATTTCGCACCGAGAACAGCTGTTTGACATTCTACAATTTTGAAACGATGGTTACGTATGTAAATATACGTTTTACGAAAA
>JAGFPH010004509.1:94852-113693 GCA_018207615.1 Philaenus spumarius | reverse complement strand
AAGGAATAACAGAAAATAATTTGTAAGGATATATAATTTTTCTGAATAATAAAATTCTTTGCATGCAAAATATACTGAATTTAGCATACTATAATTAATTGCACTCCCCATTAATTAAATTGCTTTCTTGTTTACTTGATTAAAGGTAGCTGTGTTTTCTGTTTGACTGTCCAAACTACTTTTGAACCCAATTAGTTGGTATAATTAACTCTCTATAATACTTGTGTATAAATTGTATATTTAAAATACTATGTTATAAAAATATGTATTGCAATGTTTAAGGAATGGTTCTGTTGGGGACAAAGAAAAAACAACTTCCATATACAGTAACAAAACGTCTGATAAAGATATCAACAAGGATAATCACGAAGGAATAACAGAAAATATTTGCAGTTATAATTTATTTGAATTATAAAATATTTCAATTAATATTTATTGATTTTATTTTTAATGAATTGTTGATATTGTTTCAGAATGAACGAAAAAGAAAGTTCTAAAACATCAAACACAATTTCTGCTAGCAAATACAAAGAAGACAGTAAAAACAATGCATTGGGTTCAAACAATGGCTCATATAAATCAAATGATATGTAAGGAAATGATTTATAAAACGCAATGTTTAAGTATTTATTTAATGTAGAATATTAATTTAAAGTTTGAGGCTTTAACTTTGTGATAGTTTTACAGTTAGTGGGTAAATTATATAGTGAATAAATTAGAGTATGTAGTAGAGAGAGTTTATACCTGGATAGACAATAAGGATGGGTCTGCTGTATTACAAAGAATGTAGTATATTTAAAATACTATGTTGTGAAAATATGTATATTTAAGGAATGGTTCTGTTGGGGACAAAGAAAAAACAACTTCCATATACAGTATCAAAACATCTGATAAAGCTATCAATAAGGAAAATCTCGAAGGAATAACAGAAAATAATTTGTAAGGATGTATAATTTATCAGAATTATAAAATATTTTTAATGAATATTTTATTGGTTTTGTTTTTAATGAATTGTTTATATTGTTTCAGAATGAACGAAAAAGAAAGTTCTAAAACATCAAATACAATTTCTGCTGGCAAATACAAAGAAGACAGTAAAAACAATGCATTAGGTTCAAAGGATGGCTCACATAAATCAAATGATATGTAAGGAAATGATTTATAAAACACAATGTTTAAGTATTTTATTTGATATAGAATATTAATTTAAAGTTTGATGCTTTAAGATTTCAACAGTTAGTGGGTAAACTATATAGTGAATAAATTAGGGGATGTAGTAGAGAAAGTTTATACTGGATAGACAATGAGGATGTGTTGGCTGTATTGCAAAGAAATGTTCTCACCACACCTAAAACACTATTCAGATTTCCAAATTTGTAAGAAAATTTAAATGCATTCTTTTTTTTTTATTGAAATTCTAAACAGTGATGGCTTACTAACAGATGTTTTGCAAATAATGGTTGTTCTTGGTCATATTTTCAATATATTATAAGCTCCTTAATCTGTGTGTTACAACTTCTGGCAGTTTGATTGACTTGTACGGCATGATACACTTATCACTCCAACTTGTACTCTTCCGATTGGTTAATTATTTTGTATTGTTTGTTACAATATGTATGTATATCAATATACATAATAAGAGCAATATTAAAATTCTAAAATTGTAAAATTAATTTAAAACTTCAATAAAGCGATTCTTTAAAATTTCTGGAATGGGTACAATATTTAATGCAAAAATTGTAATTATATTATTTCTAGTAACTTATTTTAATCAGAGGTACCTCTCTAATGTACCTATAATATTGCTTTCAATTTCATAACTACATTAGACTGGAGCATCAATTAACTGAAACATGAATCATCCGAATGATATATTTCACAATAATAACAGAAATAAACAGACTAGCAATCATGAAATTCAGAGTACCTTCTGGCAGACCCATAAGTTAGAGTCATGTAACATTGTTTAAAGATACAAAATTATAAGTTATCTACATTATTGATTTTGTATGTTAAAATAAAATTGTTTGCATGGGAAATATACTGAATTTAGCATACTATAATTATAGTACTCCACGTTAGTTAAATTGCTTTCTTGTTTTCTTGGTTTAAAGGTAACTGTGTTTTCTGTTTGACTGTCCAAACTACCTTTGAACCCAATTAGTTGGTATAATTGATTCTCTAGTACTTGTGTATAAATTGTATATTTAAAATACTATGTTGTGAAAATATGTATTGCAATGTTTAAGGAATAGTTCTGATGGGGACAAAGAAAAAACTACTTCTATATACAGTAACAAAATGTCTGATAAAGATATCAACGAGAATAATCATAAAGGAATAACAGAAAATAATTTCAGTTATAATTTATCTGAATTATAAACTGTTTCAATTAATATTTATTGATTTTGTTTTTAATGAACTGTGGTTATTGTTTCAGAATGAACAAAAAAGAAAGTTCTAAAAAATCAAATACAATTTCTGCTAGCAAATACAAAGAAGACAGTAAAAACAATGCATTAGGTTCAAACAATGGCTCACATAAATCAAATGATATGTAAGGAAATGATTTATAAAACACAATGTTTAAGTATTTTATTTAATATAGCATATTAATTTAAAGTTTAATGCTTTAAGATTTCAACAGGTAGTGGGTAAATTATATAGTGAATAAATTAGAGTATGTAGTAATGTTCTCATCACACTTAAAACACTTAAAGATTCACAAATTTGAAAGGAAATTTAGACGCATTCATTTTTTTTAATTGCAACTCAGAGATATTATTACTTTCTAAACAGTGATGGCTTACTAACAGATGTTTTGCAAATAACGATTGTTCTTGGTCATATTTTCAATACATTACAAGCTCCTTAATCTGTGTGTTACAACGTCTGGCAGTTTGATTGACTTGTACGGCATGATGCTCTTATCACTCCAACTTGTTCTCTTCCGATTGGATAATTATTTTGTATTTATTTGTGACAATATACAAGTATATCAATATGCATAATAAGAGCAACATTAAAAATTCTATAATGGTAAAATTAATTTAAAATTCCAATAAATAGATTCTTTAAAAATCCTGGAATGGGTACAATATTTAATGCAAAAAATTGTAATTATATTATTTCTAGTCACTTATGTTAATTGGAGGTTCTCTAAAATACCTATAACATTGCATTAAATTTTTTAACTACATTAGACTGGAGCATCAATTTTATCTGAAACATAAGTCATTCCAATTATATACTTCACAATAATAACAGAAATAAACTGATTAGCAATCATGAAATTCAGAGAATATACTGAATTTACCATATACTATAACTATCGTACTCCAAGTTAATGAAATTGCTTTCTTGTTTACTTGATTAAAGTTAATTGTGTTTTCTGTTTGACTATCCAAACTATCTTTGAACCAATCAGTTGGTATAATTGATTCTCTAGCACTTGTGTATAAATTGTATATTTAAAATACTATGTTGTGAAAATATGTATTGCAATGATTAAGGAATGGTTCTGTTGGGAACAAAGAAAAAACAACTTCCATATACAGTAACAAAACGTCTGATAAAAATATCAACAAGAATAATCACGGAGGATCAACAGAAAATAATTTCAGTTATAATTTATCTGAATTATAAAATGTTTAAATTAATATTTACTGATTTTATTTTTAACGAATTGTGGATATTGTTTTAGAATAAACAAAAAAGAAAGTTCTAAAACATCAAATACAATTTCTGCTAGCAAATACAAAGAAGACAGTAAAAACAATGCATTAGGTTCAAACAATGGCTCACATAAATCAAATGATATGTAAGTAAATAAATGATTTATAAAACACAATGTTTAAGTATTTTATTTGATATAGAATATTAATTTGAAGTTTAATGTTTTAAGATTTCAACAGTTAGTGGGTAAATTATATAGTGAATAAATTAGAGGATGTAGTAGAGATAGTTTTTACCTGGATAGACATTGAGCTTGTCTCTGCTGTATTGCAAAAACACTTAAAGATTTAAAATTTTAATGGAAATTTAGACGTGCTCCTTTCCTTTTTTAAGTGCAATACTGAGACGTTATTACTTTCCAAACGGTGATGGCTTTGTAACAGATATTTTGTAAATAATAAATTGTTCTTGGCCATATTTCCAACATTTTATAAGTGCCTGAGTAGATCGTTTGGTTATACTTTATGTAATGGTTTGTAGTTCGCTAGTAGATTTACACAAGGTTTTTATGTGCGGATTTCTTTAACAACTTTTCTATGGTGTTGAGTTTGTCATTGCTAATCACAATTTCTTTTATTATGTTCAATAAGGAACTAAATATTTAAGGTTTTAGTGCACTGTGCCCCACACTTTTATAATCAACTATCTGGTTTTGATTTATCTTTAAAATTAATATTTACATTATTAAAAAAAGAAGCTACATTGGATGTTGTTCAAGTTTTATTTATAAAATTTACTAACAATATTTTGTATGCTCTTTTTTATTAGTATCGATCCTACTTTTTTTTTCTGATAATTTGAGAACCTTCAGTAATTTGCTAATTATTTTCAAAATTATAGTTAAACAAAATTATTTTAGTTATTATTTTAGAGTTTAGTTATTTGTAAAGCACGATATTATTAGTGTGATTTCTTTTTTAAATTGTTTCTATTAGTATCAGTTCTTTTATTTCCCCATGATTTGAGAACCTTCATTAATTGGCTAGTTAATTTTTTTTATGATTTAAAAATTTTTTTAGGGTTTAAGTTATTTGTAATTCGCCATAGTGAGATTTGTTTTCTAAATTGTTTTTTTATAACAGAATTTTGTTTCATTATGTATTAGTTTATTATGAATTTTGTTCTTTTTAACGTCTGCCATATCTAACAGTTAATGCAGGTGAGCTTACTCACCACAGTTTTCACTACAGAAGTACCCAATCATAATAAATACTGCAAATTGTAAAATCCACTAACCTAGTTCCGACAAAGAGTTAGCATATTGAATTACTAGATTTTAATATTTTTAATACATTTTTTCATATCAGCAGTCATAGTTTTACGTATGTTGTATTTTAAAGTATTTATCAGCAAAATTGCTAATTTTAAATATTTTTTCCTTAAACTAATAAGTGAGAATTGAAAGCCCATTCAAATGTAATTATGTTAAATATATATATATGAAAATGAATCGTCATCACAGTCATCCTTTTCAATTAAAACCGTTAGAACATTAATTAAAATTTTATGGCTGTTTGTTACAGTGTTGATGATAATATATCATTTGAATCAGAAATATCTAACTGGTAAGTACAAATCTCAGACAATGTCGTATATTTACATTTTTATACTTTCCCGTTACAAAGTTATAAATTGTTGGAAAATGTAAATACTATAAATTTAATTGAAAATGTTTCCTAGGTTATTCAATTATTTGTTTATGAAAATGTTTTTTGTCGGGAAAAAGTCTGTAAACAAAACAGAGTGACCCAACTGTCTGGCATACACATAATTTCTTGAGGATATATTGTTTTAACTCTAAGGTTAATTCAGTGTAAATTTATTTAACTGCAACGTTGTCTATGTAATTCCACTCATTTGTATCTAAAATTTTGTACTTTTTTAAATCTTGTAAATTTTCCTACTTTAAATTTTATTAGTATTATTTTGGTCAGAGGATATGTATCGTTTGCTACTATAAAAATAAATGGTACCGACCAGAAACTGGCACATACTTTCTCACAAACATATTTAAATTATTAAACAGATTCACTGTGACTTCATAATTGTATTAAAGTAGGAGAGTAACTAATAAATATTATTATTATTAGCTAGAAAGAAAACTATTCAATCAATTTCGAACAAATTTGCACCAAACATGTCAATTAGGACTGTATAGATGCACAAAATAGATTTAAAAATTTTTGAAAAATAACCCCCTTTTTGGTCAAAAAACCCCCCCAAAAATCAGTTATTATTATTATTAACGAAGAATTTTTAGAAAGATGTGGTTTTTTCATATGGCTACATTAAGGGTACAAATAAGCCAAATTTTATCAAAATCGTTAGAGCAGTTTTTTTTATAAAAAAAGAATAACTGATTTTTTGTGGGTGTTTTGGCCAAAAAGATGGTTGTTTTTCAAAAATTTTCAAAACCTTTTTTGTGCATCTATACAGGCCCAATTGACATGTTTGGTGCAAATTTCTTCGAAATCGATTGAATAGTTTTCTCTCTATCTTTGTATACTTACAGACAGATGGACATACAGACAGACATTTTGTAAAAACCACTTTTTTGGTCTCAGGGGGTCCCAAAACAGATATTTCCACAAAAATCTCAACATTGATTTTTTTTCCATCACTATACTTTCTCTTTACTATAGTATAGTGAGAAAGTAAAACAGAAAAATGTAATACAAAAAGAAGTATGGCCACATGAAAAAACTGGGATGTAACAGAAACCTATTTTAAGAAAAAATATTTTTGAAATTTTAAGGCCTATTTTAGTCAAAAAATAATATCGGTGAATCGGGAGATTAAAAAACTAATATTTTTCAGCCCATCGAATGGGATATGAAATTAAAGGTAATAAAATAAAGGGTTTAAAAATATATAAGTTATTAATTATTAGATAAGTAATCTACATATGCAACAGATATTTGTTCTGAAATCTAAATTGAAGAAAAACTTTCAAAACTTCATTCCTATTTCTACATAAGAAAAATTCCACAACTGATCATTAACTTACTGATAATGTATCTTTGGAACCAAAATTTGTGAGAGCTAAAAAGCACATTTCTTATTCAAACTTTTAGTCACTACTTATTTAAAGAGACTACAACTTTTATTTAGAGACTATACTGTTGAATTATAGTTGTTTGAAAGCTTTGTAATTTATTTAAAGTTAAATGTTTCTTTAGTAAAATAACACCTAATAGATATCTTGTTTAATTTAGCTTGAAGCATTACAAAGAATTGAAAAAAAGGTTTGAGCGTAATGGCATGCTTCATTTTTGCTACGATAACAACAGATCCTTTAGGAAAGTTCTTTCTAATCCTGATGAGTAAGTTTTCAATTTGTTTAAGCTAAATCAAAACTGCAAAGCTAAAAATCAAGTAAAATGAAATCTAAAAATAAATGTATGACACAATTTCAAGTTATCCTGTTTAAAATAAAAATGAAACAAGTTTGTAGTTTAAACCTTGCAACTCATATAATACAGTGACTAAACACTATTTTCAGTACCTAATCTATTTCCTCCTTACCTAGCACTATAATATTGTAAATATCATTTGTTGCATGATTTTTTTAGTGCATAGCATTTTTAATTGCTACTAATTATTCTAATTTGTTAATTAATGATATATAAAATACATCATGTATAAAATAAAACTTAACATGTTTGAAAAATTTTTTAAAAAATTTCAAATTATTTATTTATCTATCTATTTTCTACAAAATATTGCAGGAATTAGACTGCTAGTCAATATGCATAAAATTTACAAAATTTGCATTATAAACTTTATTAATAACATATTTTTTAAATAATTATATAGAGATTAACAATCTTTGTTGTACACATTTACACATTTTCATTTCTTAGAGTTTATGATTTTAAATATCACTACAATATATAAAATCCACAAAGTTTACAATTTGAAACGTACTAAACTTATTATAAAATTACCTTATAATATTGCCTCTATAATTCGATCTTATATACTTCTTGCCTCACTTTTGGAAGCCATTTTATAAATAAGTAGTGAAATAAAAAACACAGAAATTTAGTTTACAGTAAATTGTTTCTTTTATTTAACTCTTTCCCTCGAATTACTGGGGACCTAGTGTTGCTATCAGGTCAGATTAATTTTGAGCAAATATTGCACTGTAACATGTTTACTCCAAAAAAAAAGTATTTCTGTCAGTTCCTAAAATGCTGATCTTTTTTTTAGTTTCTTCTATGGCTAAAGTATAGATTGGTATGAAAAAAACATATATTTTTATTTTCAAGTATATGTTTTTTATTTATTGAAAAAAATATAAATTTGTAACAAAAAACCGGAATAAACAAGAATTTTGGAAAAAATTTCAATTGGAAGACCTATAATTTGTTGCTTGTTTTTTGTTGTCTATATAATATAAACAAAATTAAATGGTTTACACATGTTTTAGACACAATAATAAATTATACAAAAATTATAATTGAAAAACAAGTTTTTTGTAAAAAATAAGTTTTTATGAAAACAATTAGTTTTGACACCAACTTATACAAAATTTCCTCAACTAGGTATTTATTGTATTGCTTAACAACAGTATTATGTAGATCAAAACTAGTAAGAAAAGCTTTTTTCAAAACTGATTGGTAATATTTTAATCACTCATGTTCGAAACAAAAGTTCCGTCGCCACTGATGTCATTTTGTAACAAACTGCCGTCGTATTCGTTCATTTTATTTCACAACAATCATTATTATTATAAAAAGAACAATATTCAATAAACTGTGAAATTACACACGATAACCTAGTACAACAAAACTAAACAACGCGTAAGCTCACTAAAACGCTGCGTAGTAAGTAGGAACCAAACAACGGCGAGAGCAGACAACTGTTTACAGACTGGCCAAAGACGGCAAACATTACATTTTCTAAGATTTATTTACCACAGAAACTGAACTCAAATGGTCCTAAAAAATTCCACAGATAGCAAGCAGAACATCTCAAACTTCAACAATAGCGGTCATAAAAGTAACTACATCTGTTCAAATGCAATCAAAGAACGTTATCATAGCGAGTTTGGGGCTCGCCCGACATAGGAGTTCGTGCGGATTAGTAGGGTACGGGGCTGCCCCGACACTCGAGTGGAAAGGGTTAATGACTTTTATTTGTTTTAAAAAAATGGTACAATACATTAGATCAATTTTCAAATTCAATTTAAAATTTATTTAATGTTGGTAAAGTTTTTACATGGTTGAAAAATTATTAAAAGTTCTCTCTTGAAATTAATGAGATTAAAGTTTATTATACCACAACTCAGCTCAATATCTGGCACAAATGTCTATTTATATCTTAGTTATGTACAGTTCAATCACAGAATGCAGTAATATAAATTTTTTTTTGATTTTTATAGATTGCTGGATTATTTGCCTGTGTTTCTTTTAGTGCGTATGCCTGCAAAGAAATTTGATCTTTATGATGAGAATCATCCTTTAGTGGTAGAAGGCGTGAAAAAGAAATGTAAGTTTTTAAATTATGTTTTATGTTTTGTATGTTTTGCAGAAGTAGTAAAGTTTTACTTTCACAGTTAATAAAATAGCGGCATTTAAATTCACTACTGTAATATTTGTTGTTACTAGAAACATTATATTCCCAGGAACTATGGTTATTAATAATGAACACAATTTATAATATAAAAGTATTCATATAAAAGTATAAAAATTATACTTAGCCGGCCTCATGTTATGCATACATGCACTTTCCTGTATCTAAAGTGAGGAAGGACACATGGCTGGAAAGGAAAGTGACTGACCAATCATTTATTTTTTGCTAAGTTACATAATCTCAAACACTGACTTACAGTAGGGAAGACGGGGTACAATGAAACATGGGGAACAATGAAACATTAAGTTTATAGTCATATGTTTTTGTTCAAATGAGCTGATATTGTTGTATGATATTGTATTCAACATCTGTAATAACCACGTGTAATTTGGAAGCAATTCTTCAAGTAGCAAGGGAGCAGTTGACATTAATTGATTTCTGTAATGGCAAAGTAAGTATTTTTTAACGTATTAAGTTTTTATTCTCTTATGTATTTTAGATATTTTTTAAAACTTAATGCTACCATATTAATTACTATGTTATAAATAAACAATCCTCAAATTATTAAGTAATTATGTTAATTAGTTTATAACCATGATAAAATTTAATTCTTAACTTCACTTCGGGGTACAATGAAACACAGTTGACTGGGGTACAGTGAAACATGTTACATTGTACCCCATTCCTTCAGCCTCTTATAAATGTTGTGGTTTTGAGGTTTACAACTTAAACTAAACTATGTTATGTTATTTTTATGGATGTAGCCTAGTTTGTTTTTGTTTCAGTTGCCGAAATATTTTATAAAATCCATGCAATCAACATCGAAAGACTGACAAAGGCCGCGTTTTAGAAGGTGATACGAAAAATCCAGTTTTGAAGGTAATGAAAGGTGAAAGTGTAAGAAGTATTGACAAATTCAGGAATTTAAATTATGTAATGCTCATCAGGTATTTAAACATTTATAAATCCATGTCACAATATGAATATGTAACTTCAACATTGCAATATCAGCCAAACTCTTCTTTCAATAGAGTGTTTTAAATGGAATTAGAGGATCAGTTACACGAATATATATCGACAAATGTTAAAATTCATCATAGACTTTGTAGTCAACAAGTACAAAAGCTAGGATGTAAGCTAACTAAAAGTTCCTGAATCGTGGATAAAAAACGAACAAGCTCGGGAGGATTGATTGTACGGTTTTTGAAAAAGATACCTGCCATTACAATTCACAAGCCTGAAGCCACGAGCCAAAAACTAGCACCAATAAAAGAAAAGTGTATTTTTCACTGCGCCTGTATAAAATGGAATGGTTGAAGCATTAGAAAAAACAAAACAAAAAGCCAAGACTAACAAAAATGAAAGCAACTAAAAGCAATAAAAAGAGATTAATTGAAAGTGACAGTGATGACAACTACACAGACGATGAACCTGAATATAGGCCTAGGTTTACAGATAATGAAGACAACACTGATGTTGAAATGGCAAATCTAGATTTAGAAACACTTAAAGACATCTATAACATAAAAGAAGGAGATTATGTACTCATTAAAGAAGGTAAAATTAAGAACAAAACATAATTTTCAGTAGGAGAATTGGTTACTGAAGAATGAGAAGACTGTCAAGTATATTATTAGACGTGTAGACTTGATCCTTAGGCTACTACAAATTTGTTCGCACTTTAAAAACTTGTACATTTGAAAACATCAAATTGTTATGAAATTGCCTTCATCTATTGCTTCTGGAGAAAATAAAAGGAAGGTAGATGTGCCTTAGTAGTTATTTTATTAGGTAAACCACAAGTTTTATATTATTGTAACAATACAACTCGCACTGGGAAATTTGAGTTTTAAATTAAGTTCAATATCTATATCTAACATATTCATAGCATATAACTTACTGGAACTCTAGCATTGTTGTTAATCTGAAAACTATACATTGTAATAATTATTTGATTTTAGCTATAGTAAAAATTAAGTTTTGTTCGAATTTATTTTGTTGTTTCATTGTTCCCCATCATATGTTTCATTGTACCCCGTGCTTGGGGTGCAATGAAACACATGTTAAATTTTGCTAAAAGTTTAATAGTTTATTTCTGGGTAAAATATTGAGTTTAAAAAAAATGTAATTACATATGGTACCGTAACATTTAAGGAAAAACTCATGTTAATTTCAACTGTAGTGTGGTAATACTTTTAACAGAAAAAAATATTTACTAAGTTTTGTTTCATTGTACCCCGCTCTCCCCTACAGACTCTTACAAAAGTTAAACTCTTAAGCTGCATAAATCGATAACCTATATCAAACACTCCAGCTACGATTCGGGCAATCATAGGTTTGAGCCCTGCTATTGATATTGGGGTTGAATCTAGTATACTGAAGTAGCTAGTAAATAAGTAGTCATTAACACTTTACCTTTTTGACACAAAATAGTCAATATTTATTTAGAAAATAGTGAAATGTTTGCAAACACACAACACAAAAATTAATTAAAACATAAAACAATCATATCTTTCACTAGGTGTGCACCCTGGCATGTCCACCAAAGTAAAATAAAGACGTGATTTTTTTAATTAATTTTTGTGTTAGTGAAAGTGTTGTGTGTTTGTAAACATTTTAATGTGTGATGACGTCTTCAGAGTGAACAAATAAACGGTGTCATAGGTAAGTCCCACATAAGTTTCCCACCAGTAGAAACTGTCGGCTCAGTAGAAATAATTTGGCCTATTTTTAAGTTATAAACAGTAAAATTCAGAGTAAATTACACACACAGTAAAAAAACCTGAAAAAAATTCAATTTTGTAATTGGGAGAGTTTTTTTTAGCAATACATTTGGCAAAAGTGCTAAAAACCTTGGTGTTTTTTTACCTATTTAGGTTTCACGTAAGTTAACCATCCTAGCCATTTCCCAGTCTAGATGGCCCCAGGCAGCTGTTTATGTATTAATATTTATTAATTGTTGTAGCTACTTTATTTATCCGAAGGCTCATATTTTATGTGTGTTTCTGTTTTAACTAACGTGTAAAAATATTTTATTAACAAAAACCCTTTATTTTTCCCAGTCCTTTCGATATCTTTAAAATTAACCGTCGCTTGCCCTTCCACGACTCCAGATGTTCGCGGTTTCCATTTCAAATGTGTTTATGTTCTCACAAAATTAAGATAGTTTTTGCAACAAACTGATCTTTAATTTTTGCAATTATCTTTTTTAGGTTATTGTTTTTTAAATAAACTTGAAGCTTCCGATTGGGAATTGAGTGACATGCAACTAGGCAAAGTCCTGGGTAATGTGTTGAAACACTTCAAGAATGAAAGCAACTCGTAAGTATAATTAACCATTATAATTAAACCATATGAAGAGTGTCAAAAGAAATATTTATTTAAGCTTATACAGTTTACTTTCTAACTGTTCAAGAGTATAAAAACACCAAATAGTAGTTCATGCAATACAATTAAACTTTAAGCACATTACGTATTATTTAAAAAATATCTCTGAAATGCTTTAAATTTAAACAAAAGTTTAAGTAAAAAAATATTTCAAACCATAAGAGTGATGATACTTCTTTAAAATTTGAATTTGTCATGAATTCTGTTATTGTTGTTACTACATTCTAACTTATATGCAAATATTAAAGACAAAGGTTTTGAAATATTTTCTAATAGTTTTTTATTGGCTAATTTGTTTGAGCCACCCATGGATCAAGTGGGTGGAAGGATTAGGTAATTCCCAATGTACGGACGGACTATGACCTTGGTTAGTCCGAATTTTTTTTCCTTTTACCAGTTGATATTTTTCTGACTTGTTTGCTAACCCACATGCTTACACAAAGTGCAAAAGTTTTATGAGCTTTCATGTGGTATTTTTATTTATACAATAAAAATTTATATTTTATATTATAAATTGTAGTATTAAAACTTTCTTTTGTAAGTTGAATAAAAACAGTTTTCCCTTTTTTCATTCAAATAGTAAAATATTTAGATTCTGAAATATATTTTATTTTAAACTTGCCCTATTTAAGTTCTCAATTATTTTTTTGTATTTGTATAAAAGAATCTACAAATATGTAAAATTCATAAAATGAACATGTTGTTCTTTTTATAACCGTCAACAAAGGCATACTTATAAGTTGTGGCAAATTGCTAACTGTGTTTCCTCGCGATCATAGTTTAACAATTTAATTAGTAGAAATACAAAGTTTCCGAAAATGTTTTTCACAAGTATTTTATTGATACAGTAAATCCTCTCTAATCCGGACCTCTCGTATCCGAAATCTCAGATATCCGGCAGAGTAAAAAATAATAAATACTATATCAAAATTGAATATGTTCGACCACATAGCGAATGATGTTTTTCAGTTGGGCAGTAGGGCGTTGTTTCCGCGAATACGTAGAAAGCGAGTGAACGCCACAAAGCAAGTCCCAGCAAGTGATCGGTGGAATGATGTAGGGCCAGAAATGGAAAACAAGATAGTGAAACAAACGAAGAAATCTCAGAAACGTTCCCCGTTGTGATGAAATAAACAATTATGGAATAAATGATTGAAGATGAAATATATGAATTTACTGACAGTGATATTATCAACTTACTGAACACAAAGCCAGCACCTGTCGAAGATGAAGAGCCAAAACAATCCATGACGCATTGTGATTTGTGAAGCATTCCAAGAGTCAACTACGTCGAACAACAAGAAGAAGCTACAGAGGCAGATCTCTTGCTTTTTCGCAGATGGGGAGATATTTCGTCAAAGAAGTGGGTTCAGCAAGCCAAGCAAGCCACAATTACATTGTTTTTTACAAAAAAATGACTTGGGTGCAAATTAAACTTGTACAAAGTAAGTTTTTACTGTATTTAAGCCAAAACTTTTTATTATTTTTAATTTATGGTAATTGTATTAATACTAATTGAATACTGTTACTAGCAGGCCTAAGTTGTACTTTTTCTGAACTTCAATGCACATAAATTAGTATACCGGTAGTTATCCGGTATATCCGGTAGTTTTTTTACTTCAGTACAGTAATTGTTTGGAAATGTTTGAACTCTTTTTTACCGTGTTAACCATAAAAAGGTATACTGTACGATTTGTTGTTCATTTCCACAACTTTACCCATATTAAAAAAGCCTTCTGATCTGGATTTACAAGTCTGATATAAGAGGTTTTACTGTACTTTAATTTTGTTTAAGTAGATCTACCTACTAAATAAGGCTATAACAATATATCACAATACAAAAATTCAAAGGATTATTTTGTTTAAAGTAGTGAAGTAAATGGGGTCAACTAGCTACCATGAGAAAATTGCCATTTTCACACACAAAACAAACTGTGTGTAGTCTACTCGCAGGTTAATGTGATCTGAAAGGTTGTTGAAATGAATAAGACAACCCAAAGTTGTACATAAGTGCATAACAATATTGAATAAGTAGGCATCTAAAGGAATTGTCCTACTTCTTTACACTTTCTTATTACTTTTTTGTATGTTTTAGATTTGGTTGGATAGTACTGAATGCTCCGGCTCAGAAATCTATATGGGAATATCTGGAATCTAAAAAGTTAACTCCTAACAACGTAATTTATAGCAAAGCTTTAAAATTGCCTGATTATTTGACTAAATTGTTCTGTTCATGTGGACGTAAGTTTTTCAAGACTTTAATTTTATGTTTGGTTAGTTTTGTAAGTTAAAACGTAAAATACATAGTTTATAGAACTGTTTCATTTCTCAGTAAACGGTTGCAGTGTACAGTTCCTGCAAGATAAAAAACTTGTGATTGAAACAAAACCAGAGATTTTGTTGGAAGTGGAATTATGTCCAGATGATTGATTTCTAAGCCATTTTTCAGGCTAAATGTTTTGATTGCGTATTTAATGATATATCCATAAAGCTATAATTATAACAATTTTAATTATTCCACATGAGAAGTATTGTGTTGAATTCTATTCTAGAAGATAATTAAGATCGGTTCGCTATACCATAAATATTAGCAAATACTCAACAGTAGTACCAACTAACTATTGCTGTCATTATGATGGCTTTCTACGACAAAAGTTCTTAATTTTGCATGCATACATTTTTTTATTCTGAATGTGCTTGTGAGTCCTATTTTATTGCTACAGTAATATTTTTATTGTGTGACTAATGTTTCATCTATGTTCAATCAGAATTTTAGTATTTATTTACTTTGTATTATTTAAATGTAATACTTTTTTAACTTTATTTTATGTTATGTTACAGAAGTTTCTTGCAAGAGTGCTTCATATGAGGTATATTATTACTTATAAACTCATTTGTTGTTTATTCATTCCCTACTTAATTTACATAGCCTCAATTAAATAAATTTACATAATTTTTTTTCCAAGTTTATTTAATAAATGAATGTACTTGTAAAGACTAAAACCGGAATTATTTTCTAACACTAGCCCTGTACTAAATGATCAGGTAGAATTTTTGTCAAACTCACCTTTATTAAAACTATTGTCTGCTCTGTGACCAAACCACCTTCCACACCATTTCCTTTTACCTTTTTTGTTACTGTTCTGTATATATATGTCTGTTTTTCTATATTTTCCTTAGTCTGTGTAAAGCTGCCTTGTAAATGCCGTCACTGGCGAAACCATGGTCGGTAAAACTCAATAAATAATTGTAGATCTACTAAATATTGTGTGAGTGTGCATTTTCCCTTAAAGTGTAGTTTTACCAAGTAACTTTGGTCAGTTAACATAAATAGTAAAATGTCGTATAAGGAATAATTTCTAAGATCATAGTTAAGTAATTAAATTTTACAATAAAAATTAAGTTAAAAACCCCATAATTATTAAACGAACCACGGCTTTTGTTTTTTGTCAGTTAGACTAACTATTGATTTACCAATAAGATTCATTTAATCTGGTTCCATACCTTAACATTTTTGCAAAGAGTCTTTAATTTTATACAACATTTACATACAAATTTACTTAAATTAAAGAAATTGTAACTAAACTATTATATTTTTTATTTCAGGTGATACAAAACAATGAACCGACAGATAATATGTTTCCTATATATTCTGATGAAGAAAAGAAGAAGTTTGCAGTAAGTACCTTACTTTATTCTTAAATCTCTATCATACAATTAACAATAAAATTAGGAATAATACCCCTTTATTTAAATAATAACAACGTTATTTACTTATGAACTAAATCATATTTCTATAACATACTATACCTCAGTAATGTATAACTTTTGAAGAAAATAAATCCGTTACTGAAATGTGCGTAAGATTATGAATAAGTGTAACATTATTCAATCATTATTGTGGAAGGTATTTTATTTCTAATTAGTTTATATCTTTATAAACTGTTAAACATTTCACAACTAATTCAATATAATCTTACATATACACGATTCAGATATTCAAGGACATTCAGTTACTGGTATACATGATATACTTCAAAAGCCGGAAATCCCTACCAAGTTCCTTGATTTTCTGAAAGATTACAGAAATCATTTAGAAACTGAAAAATAATTCAATTGTTAAAAACTGACTTGTTTTACATCTTTATTGGAACTGTGGTATTTCTACTGTTTTTAGGTAGTCAATTTTGAAGAAAATGTATTTATTGAGCCTTTACCAAAGAGCAACTTCTGGAAAATTTCTACATATGTTTTTGCTTCCTTGCCTAAAACCATAGTCAATTAAAAGTTTATATATATATATATTGTAACATAATATTATTATTACAATGCATTGTGTAGTTAATTAAATATACGGAGTGTGTATAAAGTCCCTTTAATCCTCTTTATTAGTTTTGTTATTGAAAATAAATTAACAAAACTTTGTATATCTTGATAGTTAGAGGTGCTAGGTGCAGTTGAATATGCATGAAAAGAGTCAGAGAATTTGACTTTTGATTTTACTAATGGGGACCTAGGTGAGTGTAAAAACGCATGTTGTCGCCTCCGGGGGTGGTCAACAACTTGGGGGTGGGGGCGCAAAGTTGTGAAAAACTAAAATCGGCAAACTGCTTATAACTCCCTTGTTATTGAACGTCAATGATTTTTTTTTTTTAATATGTAGGTAATAATGTTACCTAAAAATTTTTTTTCAACAATATTCTTTTATTTTTATTAGTTTTTGAGATAAAAATTATTTTCTAATTTATTTGAATACATTTTAATTTTTGTATGGTAAATAAACAATATTTGTAAAATAAAAATTATTTTTATATTCTAAAAAAAGGCTGTTATAAAAAATAGACAACATTATTGCTCAATATGTAGTGTAATTAAACATTTTATACATCAGGAAGCTGACATAAAGACATAAGATTGTTGAAAAGCTGAGAAAATGTGAAAACGTTTTTAATTTTTTTAATCCGATTTTTTTTTTCAATGATATACCCCATTTGTTTTTCTGGTGAACTCATTTAGCAAAGTAATACCAAACTAACAGATATTTGTCTTTTCAGGACTTAATTAGGACCAAAGTAATGAAGAAGATAAATAATTACTCTGAAGATTGGGCATGTTTAAAGAAACTTGTTATGAAAACTAGTTGTAAAACAAGATTAACAAGGATTGATGTTGACAGTAATGATTCAGAGGTGTTTGTGAAAAAATTATTAGCAAATATTTCAAGTAAGTACTTATTATAGTCATGTCATCATCTCACCGCATTTCTATATATCTATACTAATATTATAAAGAGGTAAAAAAATTTTGTTTGTATGTAGGGTATAATCTCTGGAACTACTGAACGGATTGAAAAAATAGTTTTACTAATAAAAAGCTACAGTATCCCTGAGTAACATGCGCTATAATTATTCATTTTGATAAAAAACATTTTTTATTTCAATATTTGTAAATTTAGTCTGAAAAAATCTTAAGTTAGGCCTAAAATGATGAACCAACACAATACATGTATTTACATCTATTACCATAGCAACCAATTGAATAAAATAACAGATAAAACAGCTGTTCGCTCCAATATTTCCATTAACAGCTGATTTCAAACTTTGTAGCAATTATTTTATTTCTAACTTTTAGGTTAGGTTTTTATTGTAGACCTGAGCCTTGCTGGTTCTTTTAACCTTACTATAACTGCTGTTATAAAATATACAAAAGAATTTGATTTGAACATTTAACATTATTTATCATCTTAGCTTTGGGGTTTTTATATTAAATCCTACACCTTTATCATAAAGAAAAGAAAACATGATTATGTGTATAGAAGGTTCCAACGGGGTTGGCGTGCGGAGCATGCAGGGGTTTCCCCTTGTTTAAAATAATTTGCTAAATCTTTAATGTCACCTCCCCTTTTCTACTAAAATTAATGGTGTTTGGCTTACCAGAATTTGGTGTTGGTATTTATGACAAGATATTTCATGAACCATCCAAAATTCTATTTTTTATATCCTTCCTGAGCAGCAAACTCTTAATTTGGCCCTCCTATGTATTTGAAATAGGCCAAAATTAACAAACTTTTAGGTGTTTTTAGAAATTCGTTTCGTAACTGTCTTATACTACTCAAGTGATATCAATGGCTCTTCTTTTAAAT
>JAGFPH010004509.1:51640-61906 GCA_018207615.1 Philaenus spumarius | reverse complement strand
AGAGACAGGCTGAAACTAACAAAACAATGAAATATTACAAATTATACTCGGCAAATCAAAGATACGAAATTAATTAACAGAATGACACTTTACAAAAAAAAACAGTAACGGTATCGCTAAAGTTCACTTGCGACTAGTAAGAGCAAGAGACAGGCTGAAACTAACAAAACAATGAAATATTACAAATTATACTCGGCAAATCAAAGATACGAAATTAATTAACAGAATGACACTTTACAAAAAACAACAGTAACGGTATCGCTAAAGTTCACTTGCGACTAGTAAGAGCGAGAGACAGGCTGAAACTAACAAAACAATGAAAGATTATTAGTCAGGCGAGTCAACGTTTAGAGGAATGCAGACGGGTCTATGTTGTGTGGGTGAAGGGGAGGAAGCATTAAACACAGAATAGGTGCTATCAGTAATGTTCGAGCGCTGTGCGCCTCAACTGCTTGCCGTACGTTTTGTAACGCCAAACTAGGAAGTGGTTAATCCGATGTTCAGATGTTTTTGCGACGCAGCATGGCTTATCTATCTATATTTTTCAGTTATTATAATTTTTTTTTAAGTTTTGAAAATCCTCCGGCAGGCCGAACAGAATAGCCCGGCGGGCCGTATGCGGCCCCCGGGCCGCCAGTTGGACAGCCCTGAGATAAACTATTGGTTGTACGGATAGATGTAATATTGTATTTTTTTGATACATTTTTTAGAACATTTGACAAAAAGTTGGTGTATTCAGATGTGTATATACTTGCTATCAAGAATGGTATCCGTTTCTGTATGTTTCCTTTTTGTTTTCTTTCTGCACATAATTAATTAACAACTTGTTTCCAAATTAAATTAATTCTGTGTTTTGTTGCAAACAGTTATTTATTAATTTATCTATTATTATACTCCTGTACCCGTTGGCTTCGACTATGTACTTTATGATGGTAATATCTCCTTGATAATCTTTTTTTGCTTAATGGGGCAGTAACAAGTCTGTGTACAGCTGCCTATGAAAAGCTGCCATTTTGGGGGAATAGGGGTGATATGAATTGAGCGTGGATGATGACGTATGTTGTAGTGGGTTTATGATATTTTTTGCATTCAAATTTGTCTATGCCTTTTATTATTGCTAGGTCTAGAAAGTTGAATTGCTTTTCGTTTTGGGTTTCGAATGTAAACTGGATTTTTGGTTTAATGCTGTTTATGTAGGTCGTAAGACTGGCGGTTTGCCGGTGAGTTCCGTTAAAAACTATGAATGTTTCATCAAAGTGGCGACCGTAATATATAATGTGTCTATTGTCCATTCACTCTGGAGTTTGCTGGGAAACTTATTTATAACGAAGAATTATTTATCGACAAAAATAACTAAGAATACTCGACTGTATACTTAGCGTAGTTCACTGAGACTGTCCAAATATGTTATAAATGCAATGAAGAAATCTTTAAAAAATTATGTAAAAGAAAAACCACAAATTTAAATTTCTTACGATTTTTTTGCAGAACTGAAGTTGAGTGGCAGGAATTAAAATGGTTATTGGAATCTGTAATCTCAATAGAAGAAAGAATTTTGAGGTTTAATGAGTGTCTTTCAATTAAGTCATCTGTATTTGAAAAACTAACAAAATAGTAAGTTATTGCCGTATTAAGAGATAATGTTCTTAAAATAGAAGTATTTAGAAAATTAATTGATTATATTTTTTAATATTTCTATACATATAATTCTTCTGAATTTGTGTAAGTCACTGAACTCCTCCTAAACGGCTGGACCAATTTTGATTAATTTTTTTATTTTGTGTTTGCGTGGGTCCCTGGATGGTTTAGATTCACAATTGGAAGAGGATGAAATGGTTTTGCTACCCCTATACAGTAAATATAAATTAAACTAACTACCTACAAGCTACAAAGCTAAAATTATGTAATATTATTTTTATGGGATATACAAAACTATTTGCAATTTGATAACTTAAGTCAAAGGGATGAAATGGAATAACTACCCTTAAAATTGAATAATAATCCACTTACTTTTTCTATATTCTCAAAAACTACTCAACTAATTTTCCTAAAATTTCACAATTTACACATATTAGTACCAGGATTTTTTTTAGAGAATATCGTCGCTACAAACAAAAAGATGTAAATGTGGTTTGTGAAAACCCCTTACAGTAAAAATAAGTTGCACTAAATTTCTACAAACTATAAATAATCTAAAATTATTTAATATTATTCTTAAATGATATAAAAAAACATTTGCAATTCGATTACTTAAGTCAAATGGATAAATTGGGATAAAACCCTTAAAATTAAATCAAGCAGTAGCGAATCATTGCCAGGTCTACTAGTTATTTATATTTTAATAGAAAAATTAAAGCTTATAATTTAAAAATTTTTGAGAAAAAATACTTACACTCAGATGTATAGTATAGTATAAAACAGTTTTGCAGTTTGTGTTTGGTTACTTTATTTTCATTGAGTCGTCATACAGATGTGCTTATCTGTTTATTTTTTATAAATAAAGCCAGAACAAAAAACAAAATGCTAATAATACAAAATTTTAAAAACTTAATGGAATATTATAATTTATAATAAAAAAAAAATGATTTCCTTCTCTCAGACTATTCTAGTGTATGACTAAATTGTTGTATATTTTTAGTGAAGGATTTGCTAAGAAAATTGACACGTATATTAAACTATTAGAAGACAAAAGTGAGCAAATATTGGACCAATCTGTAATGTAAGTATTTAGTTAATTACTCAAGAATTAAAACATTATGATTGTATCTAATCATAACTTCAATTATTACTAGATTTTAATCAATGTTTTCATATTATCAGTTATATTTTTAAGTGTGTTGTATTTGAAATAATACATTAGTAAAATTACTAACTTATAATATTTTTTCTAAACTGATACTAGGCCTAACTACTAAGTGAGTATTAAATGCCCATTAAAATTTAATTATGTTATAATATGAAAATGAATCGTCATCGCAGTCATCCTGATTAATTCAAATGTTTTTTCTCAAATCCTTAACAAATTCACTAAAATTGTTTAACAAATAGATATTTGTTGATGTTGTATAAACAGATGAAAGATAGTACATTTTCAAAATTTGCCACTATACAATATAAGAGCAATATTACAAATTCTAAAATAAATGGTAAAATTTATTTAAATTATTCTAATAGCACCATAATTATGCAACATTTCTGGAATTATTACAATAATTAATTAATACAAACAATTGTAATTATAGTATTTCAAGTAAGTTATGTTAATCGGAGGTCCTCTAATGTACCTATACCTATGTACATATTGCTTTCAAATTTTTAACTACATTAGACTGGAGCATCAATTATCTGAAACATGAATCATCCCAATTATATATTTCACAATAACAACAAAAATAATCTGACTAGCAATCATGTAGTTCAGAGTACTTTGTGGTAGACTCATAGGTGTCACGCCGGGGGGGGGGGGGGGGGGGGGTGCCCCCCCACACTTTTGTGGATACATTTAATATTAGTTTATGTTTGTGGCAATGACACAAATAATTAATTTCTACTATTTTGTAAAGTTCTTCCTCTTTTTATAAGTAATTTATGTCAAGAATGTTTTAACTATGTTGTTTATTTTACCTTATTAAAGTTAACGTTAAAATTATTTTCCAATTTAATCGCTGTTACATTTACTTATTATGAGATATCATTTGGCTGAACGAACGGGCTGAATAAAGTAGTCTACGTCATTTTATTCTTTAACTCGTTGAAGTTTGGTAATCCTGTGCAACACCCTCTCTTTGATCTCCCCGGCCTCCCCCGCCGTTAAACTCCGCAGGCTTTGAACTAGTTTTCAAAAACTAAGTGCCCTAGTTTAAAGATTTTCAAAACGAACTGAAAGAAGGCTTATGCTCAGGCTTTATGTAAACATAAAAATTTTTGTATAAAATATAAGAATTGTAGCAACAATTTTTAATTATGAAACTTAGTTTGGCTTCAATATTATTTTTAATTGTAAAAATTTTAAATTCCAACAAATTTGAATACTTACGGATTTTACGTACAACCAATGACAATTGTTTTGTATTACTTTCCCCAAAGGATATGGATTGTGTAATTTTAGAATAAAGGTTCTTTGATTTGTTATACGAAAAGACCATACCAACAAGTTTTATTTTCTTATACAAATTATACATACACATAAGGTAGGTGGGGGTAAGAGTATGCAGTTTGGGTTTTTTTTTTATATATCAGAGAACCATGCATCAATATTTGGATGGTTGAATTTTTCGGTTTTAGTTAAACATCTTGGGCACATCAAATTTCAAGAATTGTATTTCATTATTAGTCGAGATATGGCAATTTTTCCAAACCATTTTTTGCGTACAGGTCTGGGGCAAGAGTATGCAATGCTTATTCTTGCCCCATTAAAGAAAAATAGGATGAATAAAAAAATAAAAAATTCTGTTACGATTCCTGTAAAGAAGGAAGTCATGTTAGTACAAAGGGATTTTCTTTTCCTAATTTTGTTAACTGAAAGAAATCGAAGCCCGAATACTATTTGTGCCAATTTTATGAACTACCAGTGTTGAAATATTATTTAAAATGCAATGACGAATGTCCGCAAAAGAATAGGACATCCGAATATGATTTGTGCTAATTTTATAAAACGCCAGCATTAAAACGCAATTTAATATACAACAGCGTATGTCCACGAAAAAACCTATTACCGAGACAATAATTTGTTCTTGTTTTTATGAAATACCGGCATTAAAACTTAATTTAAAATACAATTCTATGAGAAAATGTAATTTAGATGACAGTTGTAAAATTTGGAAAAGTAGAATTAACAAAAGTAAAACAAAGGCATTTTGTCGGGACTCCCAGGAAAAACGTAAATCCCGAAAATGTCCAAAATTAGTTACCTGACCTAAAACAAATTGAATTATTATACATTTAATTACCGATCTATAAAATTTGTTACAGTAGACACCCTGATTCTACAAATAGACACAATATCAAACGAATTCATAGTGGTTGACCTTAAGCCTATTTGTGCCTTCTTGTGTACAAATAACTAAGCCTACATGTGAATAAAAATAAAACAAGAAGTGTTTACTTAACAAACCAAACAATTGCCTAGACAATCATTTTCCTGGGGAAAATGTCTAGGCTACATGCATCAAACTAAGAATGTTTTACATTTTCCCTAATGATATTTATTGTTTAATGCTGAATAGGGTTAATGTACGGAAAATATGATTGAAAATAAGGCACACCATAGATTACGTTCAAAATACGGAGTCTTCTTCTAAATACGGAGAACTGGCAAGTGTGTTAGTGTAATATAATTGATTTTTGCATCTTTATGTGTAATCCCAAATTGTGGGGTAAGAGTACGCACACATCTCAAAATTGTATGCACTGCACACTCTTGCCCTATTTTCAGTACGAACTCTTACCCCATTCCGCCATATTGGTAATTTGAGGTTCGTGTGGTTCACAAACCAAGAAATGGAAAATCAAGGGGTGGAATGAAAAGCTTAAAGGCATCACTTTTGATTGCATATTCGGAAAAAAAAATTAACTCTGATAGGATTTGAGCAACACTCTACTAAACTTATGAAAATATTACATCAAAACCACGAAAAAGTGACTTTCGGCTTTTTCTCTCGTGAAATACATCCAACCAGGTTCAAGTTCTAACTCAACTGAGGGCCTAGAAATGAATGTGCTAAGGCGGAAGAAAATGATGTCACACTCAAGTAACTGCTAAAATATGATCTGCGTACTCTTACACCGTGCGTACTCTTACCCCCACCTACCCTAATTGATTTTAACCGATACTCCCACAAATTCAATTAGTATTTTTGCTAAGTAAAATAATTTTATTTCAATTGAACAATTTATTCAAATTTACTCATTTGAAATATTTTTAATCAGGAAAACTGCAAGGAAGTGAGCCTTAGACTGTCTCAATCCTAATTTTAAATGCATTGTTCGTATAGGAAAATATAACATAACACAGATTTTCCGGATTGTACTAAACTGATCCGATGGTCAAAGGTATTTTTGTTCCGTGGAGAATGGTCGAGGTTAAACTGGTCCGAAGGGCAGTAGGCAGGTAGTTGTGGGATTTCCTGACAAGTTTGCTAACCCCCAACAAGTGGATTTATCTTAATCTCAGACTCAGTTCTCTTACAGTCACAGCGCAGTGTAGTACTCGTACAAGTGTTTAGTGCGTTGCAATGTATTTTATGTTCAGTGAGAGGAGATTTAAATTAGTAGTTTATGAGGGGTTTAAATACTCAAAGGGTGACAAGACATAATCTGGTCAAAAGTGGCGATGTTCTAGAAGAAAAGTATGTTCGGCGCATCTATTCACAGATTGTGTGGGTAAAATTTTGTTATAGACAGTGGGTGTATACAAAGCGATGAACCCCACTAGGTGTTCCAACCTAAGTAGGAATACATTTCTACACATTACTGAAAACACCTGCAAAATTTATCAGAACAGAGATGCGTCTGCTCTCGATTCCGTGACAAACAATATCACCCGAGATGATGCCACATGCATAAAAAAAAACTTGAGCAACTCTAAAAGAAGAAACCTTCCTCTTCTTCTTAAATGTGCTACAGAGACCTAACCTAACCTATTCAAATATTTTTTTTTAAAGGTCATATTGCTTTAATGACCTAATGATCTTTAATGATGGGTAGAACTATCAAACGTTGAAATTTTGTTTTGATATTGTACCGTTGGGCCAGTTTTCCTCAGCCCTGGTGCTAACCGTCGGACTAGTTTAACTCCAAGATATTGACCGTCGGACCAGTTTATCCGTTCCCGATTTTCCTTCAACAGTCAATGGTTCAAAATTAAAATTGTAATGTTAAACACAGTTTATCACTATCAACAATCAAATCTGTCTTATCCTGGGGGTGCTCCCTATTTTGTCTCCCCCAAACAAACTATTGGATCAGCCGTTGATCGGTCGGTTGTGCCCCCCCCCCCCCAACAATAGTCCTTGCGACGCCTATGGGCAGACTCATAAGTTAAAGTTGTGTAACATTATTTAAAGATACAAAATTATAAGTTATCTACATTACTGGTTTTGATGTTCAAATAAAATTGTTTGCATGAAAAACATACTGAACCTAGCATACTAAAATAAAATTGTTCTCCACGTTAATTAAATTGCTTTCTTGTTTACTTGATTAAAGTTAATTGTGTTTTCTGTTTGACTGCCCAAACTACCTTTGAACCCAATTAGTTGGTATAATTGACTTTCTAGTACTTGTGTATAAATTGTATATACTTAAAATACTATTTTGTGAAAATATGTATTGCATTGTTTAAGGAATGGTTCTGTTGGGGACAAAACAACAACTTCCATAATATACAGTAACAAAACATCGGACAAAGATATGAACAAGGATAATCATGAAGGAATAACAGAAAATAATTTGTAAGGATATATAATTTTTCTGAATTATAAAATGTTATCAATGAATATTTTATTGGTTTTATGAGTTATATACATTATTGATTTTGTATGTAAAAATAAAATTGTTTGCATGCAAAATATACTGAATTTAGCATACTCAAATTATTGTACTCTCCATTAATTAAATTGCTTTCTTGTTTACTTGATTAAAGGTAACTGTGTTTTCTGTTTGACTGTCCAAACTACTTTTGAACCCAATTTGTTGGTATAATCAACTCTCTATAGTACTTGTGTATAAATTGTATTATTATTTAAAATACTATGTTGTGAAAATATGTATGTTTAAGGAATGGTTCTGTTGGGGACAAAGAAAAAACAACTTCCATATGCAGTAACAAAACGTCTGATAAAGATATCACCAAGGATAATCACGAAGGAATAACAGAAAATAATTTGTAAGGATATATAATTTATCTGAATTATAAAATATTTTTAATAAATATTTTATTGGTTTTGTTTTTGATGAATTGTGGATATTGTTTCAGAATGAACGAAAAAGAAAGTTCTAAAACATCAAATACAATTTCTGCTGGCAAATACAAAGAAGAGAGTAAAAACAATGCATTAGGTTCAAACAATGGCTCATATAAATCAAGTGATATGTAAGGAAATAATTATATCACAATTTATTTAATGTAGAATATTAATTTAAAGTTTGAAGCTTTAAGATTTCAACAGTTAATGGGTAAATTATGTAGTGAATAAATTAGGGGATGTAGTAGAGAGAGTTTACACCTGGAAGTGTCTGCAGTATTATAAAGAAATGTTCTCATCACACCTAAAACACTTTAAGATTTAAAAATTTGTAAGGAAATTCATATGCATTCCATTCTTTTTTAAGTGCAATACTGAGACATTATTACTTTCTGAATTAATGATGATGGTTTTCTAAGAGATGTTTTGCAAATAATGATTGTTCTTGACATATTTCCAATGTATTATAAGCTCCTTAATGTGTATGTTACAACTTCTGGCAGTTTGACTGGCATATACGGCATAACACTCTATGCGCGGCATACACACACTATGTACGTTAAGTGAACATGAAATAGTTGGCAGTTGGGTCATACGTAATGACTATATTCATAATGGGCAAGACTCAATAAATTTTGTAGAATTAACTAAAAATTGTCCTTGTTTTTTTAAATTTGTTATTAATGACACTCTTAGCACTACCGATTGGTTTATTATTTTGTATTTGTCTGTGACAATATATACATACATCAATATACATCATAAGAACAATATAAAAATGGTAAATTTAATTTAAAATTATAATAACACAATTCTGTAAAATTTCTGGAATGATTACAAAAAATAATGTAAAAAATTGTAATTACATTATTTCCAGTCATTATGTTAATCGTAGGTACTCTAATGTACCTATAACATTGCTTTCAATGTTTTAACTACATTAGACTGGAGTATCAATTATCTGAAACAGGAATCATCCCAATGATATATTTTGCAATAATAACCGCAATAAACTGACTAACAATCATGAAATTCAGAGTACTATGTTTTAGACTCATACGTTAGAGTTGAGTAACATTGTTTAATGATACAAAAAAATTATCTACAATATTGATTTTGTATATAAGATAAAATTGTTTGCACCAAAAATGCACTGATCCTAGCATACTAAATTGTTCTCCACGTTAACTAAATTGTTTTCTTGTTTACTTCATTAAAGGTTTTTGTGTTTTGTGTTTGACTGTCCAAACTACCCAATTAGTTGGTATAGTTGACTCTCTAGGACTAGTGTATACATTTTCTTTATACTTAAATAAAATTACTACGTTATGAAAATATGTATTGCAATGTTAAAGAAATGGTTCTGTAGTACCATTCGTCGAAAAATATAATCACGAAGGAATAACAGAAAATAATTTCTAATTAAATAATAATAATAATAAAGCTTTATTTTATAATGTAGGTTACAATCATTTTTTTTTTTTGCATGCTTATTAGACAATGGTTTTTTTTACCGTCTGTCAGTTGGAAGACTGTTAAACCTTCTTACTTTAACACCTCTAGCTCTATGTTACATGCATAACGCTAACAAAACATTACAAAACAACAAGAAATAATTATCCTAAGCCTGACACCCATACATAATTACATGCATACACACGCACACCCTCACACACACACACTCAGAAAATACTAGATACTAAGACAACAACTAAAAATGTATTAAGTATGAAAACTAGTTAAATATTACCAACAATATAAATACTAAGCAAAGATTGCCAACAGCACACAAATATTAACAAATGATTGAGGAGGGGGGTGCAAAGACATGAAAACAAATACAAATTCACAATGTTAATAATTGAATTCACGGATTAATTCCCATCTATATTGCCAAGCCTGTTGCAAGTACCGAGCAAGATTTTCCAATATTCCCCCTTAAGCTGTTCAAGTAGTTCCTCATAACACAACTCTATTTCAAAAAATATTGTTTCCTAATTGTTCCCAAGATTGGACAAATCGCTAAAAAATTTCAATTTCTTCTTAAGCCTTCAAATTATAGAGCGAACAATTTTAATTTACCCCCTCCATCCTTCGTTGTAAAAAAATGTTCAATGAATATTTTATTGGTTTTGTTTTTAATGAATTGTGGATATTGTTTCAGAATGAACAAAAAAGAAAGTTCTAAAACATCAAATATAATTTCTGCTAGCAAATACAAAGAAGACAGTAAAAACAATGCACTAGGTTCAAACAATGGCTCACATAAATCAAATGATAAGTAAGGAAATGATTTATAAAA
>JAGFPH010004509.1:13037-28924 GCA_018207615.1 Philaenus spumarius | reverse complement strand
ATTTCTTATTTTATTATTTTCTCTGTGACACGGACGTTAGTGTTACAAAGGTTTATGGATCAAATAGATTTAATTTATTTATGAGTTACTTATATCTTTAATTCCCTAACGTTGTTTAGTGCTTAGTAACATCGTTAAAATTAAATAATTATGTTGTAACACTTAAGCAAATAAAACTATTTTAACGAAAAGGTACTATTTCTTTGATATCCCGCCATTTTGTCCTAATGTGTCAGAATTAACTGATACTCAGGTGTATTTCTTTTATATATGTGTATGTTAGGACTGTTGAGTTTCAGGTTTGTAGAGTGTTCGGTGCATCTAATATATTAATTCGAAAATAGGGACCTCTTCGTGGGACACCCTATATATATAGTAATGGAACAAACTTTATTAAAACATGGACATTCATATTTACAAAAACAATTTAGGTTATGCCAAGAATGCAGACACAGAATTTTATTGAAGCAATGTTATTTTAGCAGTTGTTTTACTAACATATGATTTAGCGGGCGGAAAAGTGCCTACATAAAAAACATTGTGTATACTTTCTAGCCATCCTTCAGTAGGGCGACAATGTTAACGCAATTCTTCTTATATGGTCACTTTTCTGCACGCCAGATGATAAGTGGTTCTTTCTACCTATTGATGAGGGTACTTAAAGTAGTAGCTGGAAGAAAAGATGCAACAGTTCCTGCCTTTTATAATAATTAATAAGCGTCTACATATTACCTGGCTTTCTCCTCTTTTAAACTGTTAATCTGTTTGATCTGTTAAATAGATCGAAAGTGGGGAAGAACCAAAGAAACAATTGTTCAGTGATACAAATAATATTCCACCAGGAATTTCTTCTTTAATTAAAACTTTCGATTTAAAATTAGAACAATTACGGGATCCTTCACTAATCTGCAAAGCATTAGAAAATGCCAGAGAACAACAAAGTTGGTACAAATTTAACCCTCAATCCAGGGTTACAGATTTTACTCAAACGTTAGAGCCGAAAGAAGATTTACTTCGCGTTTATGCTAGTGAAACTGAAGAAATAAATCAAATGAAGGTATTGTGAAAAATTGTATATGTTCTTATTTTGTTAGTAATTTATTACAAAGCCTAATAATTCAATTTTGTCTTGTGATTCACTTATCAAAAAATTTTCGGAACCACAATCCATACAGACCTTAAATAAATAAATGGATCTTGGATGCTGTACAGGAAAGAAGTTTGCCAATTCCATATTTAGCAGCGAAAAGTAAACCAAAACACCAACAAACTCAAAATTCAGTATATATGAAGGTTTTAAAAATAATCTGTTAGGTTTTAGGATAGGATGAAGGTTTTTGACAATAATCTATGTAAACTGAAAAATCATGAAAAACAGTATAATAGCGAATCACGGGTATTCAGCTATTTGTTATAACGTTAGGCATTATAAAAATAACAATTTTTAAATAAAACTTGTTAAAAAAAATTGTAATCGAGAAAATATACTAAGTTACAAATAAAAAAAAGGTATTAAATTTAATAAAAAAATTATATGTGAACTATCCTTTAACTATTACTTACTTTATTACGTAACTGCAATAAAAACACTCTTTAATGAATTCACTGTACTTTAAAATCAAAAACAAATACTTAACCTCAAAACTTCTTTGTTTACTTTTTGAACATCTATGAATTCACATATAATACATCTATGCCCTATGATTTCATCTGTGACTACATTGCGCTACATTGTGCGCCTACGTAACAGTCCAAATTTGTATTGCACAATCTTGCATCGTGATTTTAGCGCCAACACACATCGCGCCAATATATAGCTTCATATGAGTCATATTTCTTTGTTTCGCGTATCATTCTTTACACAAACAACTTACTTCAATTTAATTTTCCGGGGTGTGTTTCGTTACTGCTAAAGTACTCGCTACATGGATACATGTGGTAAACAATGAAGTTTAAGACATCGTGATGAACAACTTTGAACGTTTATTCAAACATATTAGAAATCATGATGCAACCAGAAAAAACTGTGAATACATATAAAATATAGCAAATAATCTTATAACAATCTTATTCTGAAAAAGAGTCGCAATTTAATTTAATTTATCAAGATTTAGAATTCTATCAGCAGACTAAAAAAAATCTAAGTTTACATAAAATGAAATTTCCAAAGTTTACTAATTGCTCAAATGTTCATTTACATAAAAAATAAAGTTTTATACTTGCATATTTTTCGAAGGGCTCATAAAACGCTATTTATTAATTAATACAATTCACTTATTCCTTCATCCACCATACATTGCATTCAACCTCATGGCTCAAAACTTTAATCACTTCAATCGTACAAAATTACTCGTAGAAAATCGTCGACTGAGTACACACATCTTGTATACTACTAAACACTTGCCCTTAAGCCATAATACATACTGATTACTTGTGAAATTTACACTTTTACTACTTAATTTGTGGACCTCCACATTTCTTACAACGGGCTCGATGCCATTATTACATAGGAAGATGCTCAAAACCAAGACGTACAAAGCCTCCTTAACTTTTTCCTTTCACCGCTAACTGTATCAACTTTATCCTCTCCATTCACTTACTGCAAAAACCTGTGATGTATGTGATTTTGTTATGTAGTTCTTTTTGTTTATGGTTTTAAAACACCTGTTAACTGTTCATTGTGTGAATTTAATTTATGTTCATACTTTATTTTAATAGACTACGCACTGTTCTTTTTACCAATGTTCCAACCTCACACAAGTATATGACACTTTTATTTATATACAATATTTTTTATAGAAATTTAAGATTAAGTCTGCTTTTTATATTATTTATTAAATTATTTCAATTTATTTTCTTTGCGTCTCTATTTATGTAATTATTTATACAGGCTGTCCCACGAAGAAACGGAGAAATTCTCAGGACTTGTTCTTCAGGTGAAAATAACAAAAACGTTCATATAAACATAGGACCGAAAACTCTTCGTTTCCCAGAAATCCGCCATTTTGTTTTTTGTGCAAAATAATTCATATCTAGAGAACAGTTTGACTGATTGAGTTCAAACTTGGCATGAAGCTTAACCTAAAAATGATATATCTCAAGAAAAATAATCGATACTATCAAATCTTGTGTTTCAAAATGGCGGCGGTTTGAAAATTTCAAACCTAAATAACTCAAAAACCTTACATTTTAATAAAAAATGTCAAGACACCTTTTTTGTAGCCCTTTTGATTCCCTATCGGGTGGTGTAACTGTCAAAACAATCGGATGAAGGATAATAGTTAAGTTATGTGTAATAATTGGTTTGTTCAACCCGGCATACTATACCAACACAGTAAACACAGCAATATTGTATGTACATTTGCTGTCATTACCTTTAACTTAGCTATTATTCTTCATCCGATTGTTTTGACGGTTACACCACCCAATAGGGAATCAAAAGGGCTACAAAAAAGGTATCTTGACATTTTTCATTAAAATGTACGGTTTTTGAGTTATTCAGGTTTGAAATTTTCAAACAGCCGCTATTTTGAAACGCAAGATTCGATAGTATCGATTATTTTTCTTAAGGTATATTATTGTTAGGTTAAGCTTCATGCCAAGTTTGAACTCAATCAGTCAAACCGTTCTCTAGATATGAATTATTTTGCACAAAAAGCAAAATGGCGGGTATCTTAGAAACGAAGAGTTTTCGGTCCTATGTTTATATGAACTTTTTTTGATATTTTCACCTGAAGAACAAGTCCTGAGAGTTTCTCTGTGGGACACTCTGTATAATACAATTTTCTTAATACTGCTTCCTAGATTTTGCATCTCTCATCTTACTAGACCCTTCGTTGTTTGTTTTGTTGTTATGTGAATTTACATATCTTACCATGTTCTTCTTTCACATGGATTGTAGATGTCACATTGTAAGAAACGTCCTGTATTAATTTTAACACACAAATGTTGGCAATAATCTAATTGAGCATGCATCATTAAATATGAGAAGAGTTTTCATATGTTAGAGAACCCTATACAGTTCATGATCTTCAAAATTCACAATGTTACGAGGTGTAAATTACAAGATTAGCACTAAAGAAAGATTATAAACCTATTACGTTGTTTACCTCTTCTAGAGTTGTTCTTACAAACTGCAAATGTCATTTTTGTTATTTTCTCTTCGCTTTACACTAAATTCGAAAGAATCAACTCAATTAACAGCTTCAGGCTGTTCATTAACATTGCCTTCCCATTCACGTACATATAGGTCATTACTGTCCTCTTCATCGTCTAGTTTACTCTGAAACTTACTGCGAAAATAATTACACCTATACAACACCATACTATAATATGCAAACGTTGAAATAAAGTCGAAAACTTACCATGCGCATGTACTATAAAAAGTGGTTGCGGTTCTACACAAGGAGTAACAAAATTAAATAAAAGTTTGTTTACAAAAGGTATTTTGGGCACATGTAAATATAACCTAATCAAATGAAAATTTAAAAAGTCTCATTGGGCATTGGACACATCGCTAGTATATTTTTTAATTTACTGGAGTGCTGCAGCACTTATTCATCTAAGCATTCTAGAGTTTATTTTCATATTTAAAAAACACTAATTTGTATAATGTACATATTATAGTAATTTAGTAAAAGTAGGTCTATATAATATGTTCTTTGTACAGGCACTTGCTAAGGAGAATAATATTCTTTGGTTAGAACAAAATGTAAACGACTTTAAAATAGATAGTGTGATTAAAAAAATTCAGCTTTTAATGTCTTTAAGGTAAGAAATCATGATGATTGTTACTTTATCACTGTCTAAGTTTTGTTTGTAGTGTTTTCAAAGACAATGTCATTTTTAAACCCAAAATATTGTAATATGAAATGAAATGAAAATTTATTGCAGTTCCTTTTGTACATTATCAAATAAGAAATCATAATTTATCTTGAAAAAAGTAGAGTCCGCTTTATCCAGCCTAATATGGCGGAGTACCAGGCCGGATACCATAAAAGCCGGATAATCCGGTATAGGGTTAAAATAAGCCCATAAATGTACATGAGAAAACTTTACAGTACTACTGTAATTTAAATTAGAATCATTCAATAAAACAACAAATAGATGGACCAAATCTTGGGGTTTATTATAGTAGATACAACCATTGTTACAAGTGTAACATATTTTAACTAGAGTACTGTACGTACAATAAAACGTATAAAACCCTCAAACAAATTTTGCATTAAAAGTTGTATTAAAATGATGGAGCAAATTAAAATTTAATGAATTAATGAAAAATATGAAGTGAATGGACTAATTTTTTATAAATATCTTATGGTAAATTATTGAACTTAAATATAATTTTAAGGCTCAAAACTTGTTAAAATGCATTTAACTAAAGATTTTACATTTGTTAATCTTCACTACACTGCAGGTGTTCTTACGTGTTGTAAGATGTTTTCGGATCACTTAGATAGTGCTTCATTTATTTCATTATATTCTTTGGATGCTGGGCCGGATAATCCGAGGGGTCGGATACGAGGCCAGATAAACCGGACTTTACTGTACATAAAAATACAGAACCTAAAAATGTCTAAATATATATAGTACAAAAAGGAAAACAATTTAAACCACCTCTATGTTTTGAAAACATGTTTGAGGTAGTTGAGTAAGTTAACAAATTCAAAGAACCAAAAAAATTTAAATGTTTATAATATAAGACCAAAACACAAAATTCTGATTTTTTAAAGCAAATTTCAATTAAAATTTTCTGGTGTTTTGTAGAATTATTTTAGAATATATTACACATAATATTGTATAAAATTATTTAAAAAATTTGTCAGAAATGTCTTGTGAAGAATAACAAATAAATATATTATATGTCAACATTAGTCTCTACATTATTGAAAAAAATGTTATATTTTGGATTATTTAAATTTGAGTCATCATTCTAACAGCTTTGAAATAATCCCCAATATTTGTAAACCACTCGAAATAAATTGAATATATATTTAACCTCTCAAAAAATTAGAAAAAATGTACTTTTTAAAATATTTGTATTTAGTAAGTGTGTTTTCTGCTGTCTGTTAACAATTTTTAATTATTGAAAACTCTGGGTTTTAGATTTGCTGCAGTAAATAAAACACAAAGTGTTAGTCCAGAGAAGGCTCAGATGCTCCTTGACAATGGCATTTTCTTTCTTAGCAATTTTGGTCGTCAATGCCCAGTACAGGCAGGTGTTACTAATGACTTTTGCTAATCATGATTGCCATTATTGGCTAATTTCACACTTACCGACACGACACCGACACAATATTGACACGACACCGACCCTATACATCAATAGTACCGATATCGGCAGAGGTCTTTCACATTTACCGTCTCGACGCCGATACCCACATATTATATTTAAAATAACCAACAATTCTCACCAATTATACTCGACCAATTTAAAGTATTTAACGAGACCAAATTATTATTGATTGATTACCATAGCAACCAGTAAACAGACTGAGACTATATCTTACCGATAAAGAAGAGACCTGCAGCTTGCCGACATGTCGGTGCCTGAAACGACACGACACCAACATGTCGGTGAGTGAGAAAGCTACTCTTAAGTTTAAGTTAGTTTTCATGACCGCCAACATCGTGCCGATATCGGGTCGGTGTCGTGTCGCTAAGTATGAAATCAGCCATTGGCTCTGAACATATTTTAAATAATTTTATTTTATTTATAAAAAACATATTGTTTTTATTCAGTTAAAATTTTTTGTGAAATACTACTAAGCAAAAGGTATTAATTCAGTTTTGCTAGCAATTAAAATTATTAAACAATAAATATCCCAACAAAATCTAAAAACAATTTGAGAAATCTTTTTAAAGTTTCTAATACACACATTCGTTTGAACTCCAGCCAGTCTTATAATAAAGTACCGGCGAAGGGCATATCAACCTGGGTTCCATAGTCAGTTGTTACAAATATAATTATTAATATCACGAATTGTTACACTCATTGACAAATCAAACTTTTTAAAACACCTTATGTACTTACAAAAAAGCTATGGAAGTCAAATATTTGTAATTTTCATTAATACCCATTTTTTTAACCACCTGTAATCAAACATTCCCTTCTGCCATGTGGTTATAATCTAACAATTTTGTTTTTAATTAATGATACAAAAGAAGTTATTACAGATATTATCGCAAAGGTGTGGTCAGGAGTTGAGAGAGCAGAGGATGAAGCCCCCAAGTTATTTAAAAAAATAATTCTACTTGCCACTTATTACTAAACTTTTTGAAAATTTCAAGATGAAATTATAAATAGCGATTCTGGTATTAAAAAAAATACAATTTAAATATGACCATTTTTACTTTCTCCACCCTATAAGTAGTATATGGAGAAAGTATTGTTTTCGTAAAAATGTTTGAATTTGAATTTTCAGTTGAATTATCTGTTATGGTGCTCCCAGAACCCCAAAAAATTGTTTAGTGCAACAATTATCTGTGTTGGTGCTCTCTGAACCCAAAAATATTTTTAGTGGAATTTTTTGTTTTGGTGCTCCCTGAACCCAAAAAAGTGTTTTTAGAGTGGTATCTGTCTGTCAGTATGTATACACGACCAGAGAGGACACTATTGGTCCGATTTTCATGAAATTTGGTATGTAGGTACTAAACCCTAATATCTCCAGGTGTTTTTTTAATTTTTTGGAATTTTTAATTTTTAAGGGTAATTTACCCCCAAAAACCCATAAAAAACGACAAAAATGCAAATTTCTCAAAAACGGCTCTAACGATTTTGATCAAATTTTCAGTATTTATAGTGCTTAAGATGCCAAACAAAATGACACCACCCGCTTTTATCAAAACTTTGGCGTTTTATAATTATGGGGAAATTTTTAAAAATAAACAAGTTTGTGTTGTCAATCTAGCATCGCGGCGGCGGCCGCACGGGGTAGCACCACGGTAGCGAGCACGGCCAGTAATTCAAAGGTCGCGCAATCGAATCCCGCCTGGGATAATAATTTTTTTTATACGATTGACGTAGGTAGAATATTATTTTTTTGTTTTGTTCTAAAAAGTAGTAAATAAAATGATTAAAAACAATATTATTTTGACTACAGTAAGTTCGGAGAAAGTTTGTGTCAGTTAACTGACACCGTTTATTATAATATTTATTGAAAGTGCTAGGTTGCCTTGTAACTTTCTTTATCTTACTCCAAAGCTTTACGATCTTGGTAGAAGACCATAGATGTTTTTGTGGTAGGAAAGTAGATTTTCTGGTGAAAATCAAACCGCAAAAACCTTTTATTGCCTCAAAACCACACAAAAGTACTATTTTTAGAGCTTTATAGAATTTATGTTGTGGTTGGAAAGTTGCAAGGGAAAAATGAGACCATACTTACTATATGATACCACACTTTAACGGGTCCATGGGTAAGGACATTTTTTTAAATATTTTACTTTTAATGCATAGGTAGGCACCCTAACACTTGCTTTGATATGAATTCATCCTTAAATTTTCTCATACACTGAAGTGGCACTAAGAAAACCGGATGATAACAAAATTAACAGATACAGTTTCATGTTGCAGCTCAAAAATGATTGTTTATGTTGAAAATCAAATTATACCACATAATATTTAAATAGTGAAAAAGATATTGCTCCTAGTGGTGATTGTGATATTCATGCATATGGGAGCTTGTCACCATTTTGTGTGTGATTGCTGAAGCTTGGAAAATTCTACTCAGAATCAGGGGCATAGTAAGAAATCTTTTTGGGGGCATGAGTTATAAGTAAAAAAAGTGCCCGAGTCATGTTGTTAATTATTGGAGTGTACTCAGTTGAAACGTTTTTACAGAGTGATTGCTGATGGTAAAATTATTTCATAATAGATCAATAGAGTAATTAGAAATAAAATTAACCATTTAATGCAGAAAAATTTGTTTTATTCATACTCATGCTACATAATGCATTGTTTCAAACAGAAATAAAATTATTACAGATAACATTTTTAACTCAAATAACATTTTTTTTTTTTCAGCAAATCTGTTGATAACTTCCTCTGTTCTATGTCAATTTCTCTGAATACTCAAAATAGCAAAACCGGTTGCACTTCTCTGACAATCTTTTAAACTCTAAAATTTGAGAAACTTTTCTCATTACTGGCAATGGTGGTTCCAGTCTTCAAAAGCATATACTTACAGTAGAGCGTCGATAATCTGAACGTCGATAATCCGAAACATCAGAAATCCGAACGTGTTCCGAGGCAGCTCCTACAAAAATTTTGTTTTCGCAAATTCCAATTGCGTCGTTAAAAATTTCACGAAAATCGCAATTTGACATTCTCTTTTTAAACACTTCTTAATATACCTGCTCTCTCAAGCCCTCACAGCAGACTGGCTGTCAGTATGTCATGCTAATAAGCTGCTTTAGCGCTAGCAGTAAACAAACAGTGTGTTTGTATGAGGGTTGACCGGGGCTGGGCGGGGCAGTGTCCTTGGCTTGTCTATTGTTAGCTGTTATAGTTTTTTAGTACGGAAAAGTTATTTCAATTTTCTTTGTAAAGTCCCTGTTTTTTTCATACTGAAAGTTCATTCATTTCTCTTTATGTAATCATTATAGCAGTGTGTCGTACATACTGTAGTGTATTGTACAGTATTTTTTTAATTTTCATTTGTGTTAACGATAATGTACAAGTCAACTTTTAATTATGTACTGTATTGTAATTGAGAGTTACAAGTGTAATCATGTTAGCTCTACTACTGTATGCGCAGGTTCTTCTATATCATAATATGTAAGTAGTCTTACATACTGTATTGTAGGCTAATTACATTACTGCTTGTACTGTTTAACGACTTTAATCGAATAAAGAGCATATATTTTAGCCTAAATGGTATTTTCCAGGTTATTTTCAAAAAATCTGAACAAATTGATAATCCGTACCCCCCTCGGTCCCAATTAGTTCGGATTTTTGACGCTCTACTGTGTTTGGAAAAGTGCCTCGTCACAAAAATTTAATGTATTAATAAATGTGTCTGGGTTCTTTTCTGTCATAATCCAGCGTTGGTTCTACAATAATACTTTTTTTTCAATTAGAGATCTAATTAAAGTTGTACCTCTTGTACCATTGTTCTAATATTCTTTCAACTGATTAAGTTTATTTTCGATATTACTCATTGCGGCAGTAGATCGAGTTCCAATGTTTCCACTGTTTAATAATCTTGTCCACTTAATCAACCAATTATCGATTCCAAAGTTGGGTTTTACTGACTGGATCTCAACTCGTCTCGGCCAGAGTGGATAGAAGAGGGGAGCAGAAATGAATACATGAGCCAATAGACGATAGCTAACAGCTAGACTGTGCTGGACAGGTTGTGCAGCACTATGTTTTTGTCCTGGTAAGCTCGTTACGATTGTAAAGTAGCAACAAAGCGAATATGTTGTGGAACATGTAATCAATGGTGGGGATGTACAAATTCATCACTGTCCTCCATGAGCGAAGTAAAACTATTATTATTCCTGATTTCTTCAAAAGATATTCACCAGTGGTGTTGCTTTTTTAAACGTGGCATTGATTATGTGCCATCTTAACATTTTAACAGGAGCATTTGTCCCCCCGCCCCATCCGTTACTACACCACTACTTAAAATAACTTCTGACTCAGTGAAGCTATGATGCATAATGTGATCTCAATCTACAGTTCATTGTATTAAATATATTAGTTAATACTAGCTGACCCGTGCGAATATTTCGCAAATTCGGAGTAGGCCTACATTTACCTGATTTAACACGATGATTTAATCCTTTTAAGTTTATTTATTTACATTGGTTTATGAATAACAGTTTCCCTATACAATCTTACAGTGTAAACAATCTAACTAACAGCTGTCATGCTAGTCAAACATATGGTTAATAGATGGCGCCTTTCATTAGGAACATACAAAGTATAATATAAAAGTTTTTTAATCAATTTTTGTTATTAAAACATGAATTTTAAGCTGTTTGTCTATTTTTCCGGTGTAGCGATTAAGGAAAGCTTTAAAATGATGCCTCATTCATGTAACTTAATGATGTATTAAGGAAGTTATGGCGTACCGACAAAAAAATGACCTTGAGAAATAATATATGCGATATTACCACCATATTTATTTACATTAAAATTGTACACATATTGCTAGGCCAAACTCTATTTCATTTCATTCCCATATCCCAAATATAAGGTCACAGGAGTACCAAGGGCATTATTACCCTGTCAATAATTTTTTCAATCATTCTTCAGTTCTATATTTTGGTTTACTATAAAAGCACTTTAAAATTTTATCTTAAAAAGTAATAAAATGGAACTGTGACACATGGATAGACAAACATGACAAAACTAAAAGAGTTACGTTGCACTTCTAAACCATAAAAATATTATTAAACCTATTTTAAGCCAGACTACTTCAAGTAAATGCAGTAAAACTAATAACTCCAAATGGTTGACAAATTCGCTGAACGAGTAGAGCGATTTAAACAACAACAATAACCCAAAAAATCTATTTAATTTCTCTTCAGTTTTGCATTTGGGAATACAGAATATTCTGCATAAAGGGTGTTTCCTAATATTGCTAATAAATTAATAATAAATCTTATAACATTCAAACTTACAAGTGCTAGTAATTTCTATTTTATAATAAAAGTGATTTATAAAAATATTGAACAATTCTTACATGTACAAATTAGCTTTAGCGATACAACTGAGATTACAATTGTTAAGTTTTGAGGTTAGTTTATATTTTTGTGCTGTGGTTTTCCAAGGACACCCGTTTTCGATATATCAAAGCTAAGGCAAAAAATCTGAGAAAATATGTTTTTTATTGATTTACAGTCACAAAAGATTTGAGTTTATTTAATTTTGTATTTGTATTGCTACAAAAAATAATAAGTAGATAATTAAAAGTAGTCTATAAAAAAACATGCATTAGTCAGATCAAGGCCAATTTGTTACTTAGGTCTGTTTAATACTTATGATATATATCCATGATTTCCTGTATTCAAATTTGTAATTTACACGAAATGCTACGCCCATATACAATAGAAATATTTAAACCAAGCCAATTATTTATTACTAGATTATGTACTAAAAATTAAATCTTGCAACATTGCCTGGATTTTCTTATATCTAGTGTGAATAAATAGGTATTGTATTATATTTTTTAATAATTTGTAATAACAGTTGCTATTCAAAGTTTACTGAAAACTGTAACAATTGTACAATAAAAATATAAAACAGCCAAACCAATAATTTTAAAATTCAAATTAATTTGGGTAAATAAAAATTTGTTCTAAACATTATCTTGTTTTTGTTTACAAATTAAAAGTATTATTTATAATTATAAAACTAATGTCTATAAAACTCATAATAGTTTTGCTGTAAGTTAAAAAATTAATTGCATTTTAGCTTTATGTGAAGGTTGAAAATAATACAACTAACAAAATAAAGTTCTTATAACTATGCATCTGAAATTTGCACAATTTCACATCTTATAATTTTTCTTAAAAATTTTCTTTCCGATTTGTGTGCATAAAATATAATACTATACATGATGTTTTGAAAATAATGTTTCAACTCCAGTTGAACAACAAGTTATGAGGAAGCAAATTCTTGAGAACCAAAATTAAGCTGTTAGAAAGGAAGCTTATATGGGCAACTATATAGGAACTGGAAAAGAACACTACAAGATCCATAATAATTAATGAGAACTTTGTCAACCCAACGAATCCCAAATTTATCAAGACAACTTGCCAACCCGGATCAGGGGAAAACAGGTTTATTGTGTAAACTACCACTACTCCCCTTTCTTTCTTCGTGATTCATTTCATAACCTTGTAGTCATGTCCTGTAGTGATTTATCCAACTAAGACTATCCGGTAATTTATCTAAGATAAACATTTTTAACAAATAAACGGTACCAGAAACTTTCACATACTTTCTCACAAACATATTTAAATTATTAACACTTTCACTGCTAAGGACGCACATGTGAGCTTGACGCTGAACACTATTTGAAGCGGCCTACGCACAGTGCATTGCATGCCAACCTCATATTGGGAGTATTTTCAATACACAAACCATTGCGTGCTTCGCAGGCCAACCCACATATTGGGAATATTTTCAATACACAGTGCATTGCGTGCTTCGCACGCCAACCCGCATGTTGGGAGTATTTTCAATACAAAATGCATTGCGTGCTTTGCACGCCAATTGCCGTGTGTAACCCCAACTGTGACTTCATAATTGTATTAAAGTAGGAGAGTAAGTAATAAAAATTATTATTATTAGCTAGAGAGGAAACTATTCAATCGATTTGAACAAATTTATACCAAACATGTCAATTAGACCTATATAGACGCACGAAAACGGTTTTGACAAATTTTGAAAAACAATCCCCTTTTCGGCCAAAAATCTCCCAAAAATCAGATATTATTATTATTATTATTATTAGCTGAACGAGAATTTTTTGAAAGATGCGGTTTTCTGCATATGGTTAGGGTACATTAAGGGCTACAAATAAGGCAAATTTTATCAAAATCGTTAGAGCTGTTTTTTTATAAAAAAATAATCCAACTGATTTTTTTAGGGTGTTTTGGCCGAAAAGATCGTTGTTTTTCAAATTTTTCAAAACCTTTTTTCGTGCATCTATACAGGCCTAATTGACATGTTTGGTGCAAATTTGTTTGAAATCGATCGAATAGTTTTCTCTCTAGCTTTGTATACATACAGACAGACATTTTGTAAAAACCACTTTTTTTTACTTAGGGGGTCCCAAAACGGATATTTCCACAATCATCTCAACATCTTTTTTTTGCGATGTCTATACTTTCTCTATACTATAGTATAGTGAGAAAGTAAAAGAGGCTAGAAGGTCATCTTTCGTAAATATAACATCAAGGTTGCACACTTTCTTTAAAATAAATCGACCACGCAGCTGGACCGCTGACGTGAGTTGAGCAAATTTCCAAAATTAAGTTTATATGCCTATGTTTTAGGGTTTCAACCAACAATTTGGGAAATAGGTCTACTCACGAAGGCGTTGAACAGCTGTCTGTGTGAACGCAATATATTAGTAGAATTTGTTTCCTCCTAGTGGCCTCGCGAGTTTGCATCACTTGGCTTTGAACTGGGTACTTTTATGGTATTTTACGTTTTTGTCGATTTTTGGGGAACCAAGCGAGCTATAAGGTCGCGTAAAAAAACAAAATGCGCAGAATAACATCCTACATTTATATTGTTAGAAAAAACTAAAAAAATTTCATTCTCGTAGTAAAAATCTCAAAAAATAGTTACTTCCGGTTGTTGGATTTTTTTTTGCTAACGAACTCGTCCGAGCCACATAGACAACCAACACGTATACCAAATTTGGACCAAATCGGACTTAAAATGCGGCCGCTAGAGTGCGAACACATATATACATATATATATATATATATATATATATGAATTTTTTTTACACCCCAAAACGTGTTCTGGGGACCATGATCGGTGCTCATTTGCTACTCCCGACCTTGGGTCTCACCATAAGGGCCACTGCAATAGCTCATTTTTCCTATGGAAATTCGCTAATAAGAAGGGACTAGTGTTTAATAGATCCGGTCTGCCAGTCCTGGATTTTAACATAGCCCTAAAAGGGTTGATAAATACTCTCAAAACACATTGTATGACATTTTTTGTATACACAAATAATAAAAAATGCCGGAATAAACAATTTAAAAAATAAAAATGATACATAGTTAGAAACGAACTTTAGTAACACTATCTTTAGTCTTATTTTACTTATAAGTCGTAACATTTTTTTCAGTTGGCTGAGTCGGATGTGCCTGTTCAGAGGTCGCAGAAGCAATATCAAAATATTTGTCCAGTTATCTACCGAAGTTATATTTATTTCTTAAGTAAGTTTTATATCCTTTTCTTGTCAAAATAAAAATATATGTTTGCACAAAAAATGTTATGTAAACAAGTACATATATATTTTTAGGTTCAAAGAAAGCTGAAGTGAAATTCTGCAGGAATCCTGAGTATTATATGAAACGAAATCATTACAATAGCATAGTACCCATGCAGTGTGCTATAATTGGGCCTCCAAAATCTGGAAAAACTGCACGTTAGTATTGTAGTATAGTAAATTTCTATGTATATTTGTTATATATGTTTAGAATTACATGAAGTTTTAGTTTTAATTTATATATCCTTCAAGTATTTATTTCAGTTTTATTTTTTGACCAAGCATAACCACGACACTGAAATTTACAGTGCAGTATCTATAGACAGAGCCTTTTCCGCGTGAAAGCAATAGTAACAAATCTTATAGGTGGTGACCTTAGATTTATCTTTATAAATATTCTAAGAGGAATGAAAGAAGTGAAGACAAGACTCAAAAAATTTGGATTGGGTTTTTTCTTCCTCAGGAATTAAACAATATTCAAATTCTAACCTCTAAGATTCAATATTTGAGCAACCCCTCCTAAAATTTCGAAATTTTTCATACCCTTTCTTAGTGAGCACCTATGGCCCTAGAGGAAGCTACATACCAAATTTCATTCCAATCCGTTCGGTAAGAAATCGTGATTTAATAACTTTGATCCCCAAACCCCCCTAAAATTTTGAATTTTTTCAAACCCTTTCTTAGTACGCACCTATGGCCCTAGAGGAAGCTACATACCAAATTTCATTCCAATCCGTGCAATAGTTTTGAAGAAATCGTGATTTAATAACTTTGATCCCAAACCCCCCTAAAATTTTGAATTTTTTCAAACCCTTTCTTAGTAAGCACCTATGGCCCTAGAGGAAGCTATATACCAAATTTCATTCCAATCCATTCGGTAGTTTTGAAGAAATCGTTTTTAACAACTTTGATCCCCCCCAAACC
>JAGFPH010004508.1:77529-111957 GCA_018207615.1 Philaenus spumarius | reverse complement strand
GCCTTCTACACTGCGACACCGAGGTGGTTAGTTAGCGAAGAGATCATTGGTGGAATCCGCTTTTAGCTTATATGTACAGTTCCCAAGCAGATCAGATTGCTTCCAACTGAAGCAACACTATTTCTCACACCTAAAGAACGTAAAGAAAATATTTTGTCACATACAGCTGCTGATACTAGTAGTTCTGTGAACAGTAGACCTAGCTCGTTGAAATAACAAATGCGGTTTTGAGATGAAAAATAGTGTGTCAGTAAGGAAATAAGCAGAAGGTTTAGCCAGTAAAACATTATTTTGTAATTCCCGCGATTCCGGGGTTTCTAGTACTCGTTTTTTTTTTGTTTTTTTTCTTGAGCCCTAACTGCTAAAGATTTTCTTTTACGGGGCATTGTGTTTTATGTAGGTTAATAATGCCTAAGGTAGCTACAAATATCGCGTTATTGAGGGAAAACATATTTACATACTTAAATAACTCAAACTTAACAGTGAATTTACAGTTCCATATTATATTCCAATATTAGAAATAATGAAAACAAACTATGCTAAATCGTCGTGATAGTGATCTCAACCCATGTACCAACACTTCCCTCGCTGTCCAACGGTCATTATTTGTATGTCCTTTATCGCAGCGAGGTTTCATTTGTTTCATCTCAAGTCAAGTAAAGCTAAGTCGAATACTTTTATAAAATAATAATTTACAAGTATACAGTTAAATTCTTTGGTGTATCCTCTACACTTTCTTATAATAACATGTCATATTTGGGCAAAGGATATATTCCTAAATTACTATTCAAAACAGGCCTAGTTTTGTTAGCAGTCTTGAAGTAAGAACATAAAAACTGGTGTTTTAAAAATAAGGAATTTGAAATTGATAAATATTTTTATACAGTTATATTTAGAACTAAATTACGAAACTTTTTTACATTTATGAAAACAAATTCAAAAAATGTTTACTACTTTTTATGAAGGCCTAAAGTTGAAATTTTTCTTTTCATTACTTAACATGCTTGTTTCATGAGCTAATAACTTTGTTAATTTTAATTCAATCATTTTTTTACTGGAATATATGAATTCTTTGAACCTTTATCTACAAAAAAGCTATGCAACACTTTTGAATTGGTTTAGAATAAACGTATAAAAACATGGTTTAAATACAAAAACTTGGACCTTTTTTAACAAATATGAAGTTAACGGCCATTTTGTGAGCTTACCGTTAGAGATACGAAAAAATATCAAGTATACAATTTTGTTGAAAATCTAATTTGCTACTCGCAAAATGTTAATAGTTTCAAATTAGTCTTACGGTTAAGCCACAAACTGGCTTTGGAAAAAAGCTTATACTGAGACAAACGGTGCGGCCGCCATTTTTATTTTATTTAAGGGGTTAAAAATGAGAAATGGAAAAAACCCGTATACATACATAACTTGGCCTAGGAATAAGGAACATCATGCAAAAAATCATCAAAATCGTCAAGGCGTTGGCCTTAATAGTAAGACAGACAGACACACAGACATACAGACACACAGACGAAATGCCGAAAGGTCGAGTTAAAACAGAGACCTCGCTTCGCTCGGTCAAAAAGACAGATTATGAAGAGAGGGAGCATTTTTGAAGAAAACTTTAAACGTATACATAGGTTAAATATTACATCATTTCAAAGTATGTATGCGGCAGGATACGCACTTCCTCCACCCTGCCTCTGTGGGCGTTGGTGAGCGAAGCGAGCAGGGGTTGATCCCATAGTATTAAATATATACTAGACTATTACCGGTATATTGTTCTCCTGCACCACTAACATTCCATACGTATGTTTTACGGAAATGAAGTAATCAGGAAATGCAATTACGTTAAATAAGCCGGATTGCATGTCACGATGATGTATAACAACGGAATGTACAGCACGCGCTGTATACATCCTGCACACGGAACTAATTTTATACATACTGTGAAATATTAGGTTAACATATTTCTTCACATGTGGTGTGTACAATTACATACATATATACTTTATCCGTAGAGTTAACCAGCTCGTAGAATTTAAAACAAACAGATGCAGTAAGAAGTTGTGTATAAAACTAAAGGAAAACTATACGGTCAATTAAAAACCATTTTCTATATCTCTATCATACAGGGTGTAGCCGAACTCCCTGGACCCCTTTGTGGATATGTTCCTATTATCCAGACAAACATATTTCACAATATAAACGGTGCTTTATGTTTTTAACAAAATACTTAATATTTTTGGAAGTAGAAAAGATATTGAGCTCAAACTTTGTACACATATTTGTTGCGAAACCTTTTAGCACTGTACGAAAAATTAGAATGTTATTTTAAATATTTTAAAAATGGCGGCCATTTATAGTTTGTAATGTCAAATATCTCAAAACCCGCTAACTTTAAAAAAAAACCACAAGAGACAAACGAGTTTGATTTTTAAAAGACAAAAACAATATTTTTTTTTATTTTGTCTTTAGCTCAAAGGATAACAGAGATATTGACAAAAAAAGGAAAAATGTATTTCTTGGTAGTTGTCAACAACACCCAGAATAACCCTAGAAACAAAATATTTTAAAGTTATTATGAGCTAAAGTAATAATTTAATTGCATAATGTTCCGAGCAATTTCTAAGCTAATTCCACTAGCAAAAAACTAATGAAAAAAGTGCATATAGGACCGAAAATGCTTCGTTAGAGAGTTAAAGCTAGCGAAAGATTTCACCCGTGTTTCAGATTACTCACAGAAACGAATCCCTTTTGAAATAAGTAGGGCGTCAATTAAGGTGTAAAATTTAATATAATTTACGTAAAATGAGCCCATAAATCAAGATAAATAAATTTGGTTGATCCACTCGAAATCAATTTTGAACAAAATTAAATGGCGGTAACTCAAAAATTTGAATTACTCCCAAATATCGTTGTGTGGCATATAGTTTAAAAGCTTATTTAATTAAAAATCCAAAAATAATAATAATAAATATAAGAAAATAATAGTACAGCAAAATGGGACAAAATCAGAAAACACGATTTCATTGGCCGCCATTTTTTATCGGCTAAAGATATGGATGTTCCAATTGTACCGTTGGTTTTCTCTTGAAAATTTACATTGAAATGATGTTACATGACCACTTTCCAATAAAAAAAAAAAGTTACATTCAAAATTACGGATCCAAGATTGCGGATAATTTTTTGAAATCTTAATAAAATAGTATTTTTACATAGAGTAGGTTCCTCAATCACATCTACCTTTAAATTTTCCTTATATACGAAATATTAAACCGTTCCCAGACATTCCGAACACCTGGTTATAAACAGAGCTATGTCGTTAGGTATTTTCTAAATGGTAAATGTACAGAACCTGCAATTAATTATAAGAAATAGGCTTACGCAACACTCATACTTAACTGTGAACGAAAGAGTATATCATATGCGCATGGTTGTAAAGCGCATGGGCATATATTTTCCATTAGTAAACAGATTTAAATGAAACAAAACACTAAATGTTAGCCTAAGCTTATCTCAATACATCACTGAAAACCTCATGCAGTTGTATCGGCCATTGTTTGCGATTTCATTGTATGAATGGATTGAAATGAAATAATAAGACAATGGAAATTACTGTCACAGTTATTGAAACATTCATTGCATGGAGTATTGCGTTTGTTTTAATAGTATTAAAGCTTACTGACAGCTTACTTGAATTTTTGTTATTTTTTTTTTTTATAATCTACCTATTGCTTTAAACTGTTTTCATGTTCATTTTGTGTTGAGATTCTTTTATATATATTTAAAGATGAACATTTGGATACATTTTATAGTAAAAAAACATATTGAATTTTCCTTTACACGCAAATCACTGTTATACTAAATTTTAAATGAATCGTCACAACAGCGATTAATTACAAATACAACTAAATAAAAGATCTTTTTAGTACTCGGGACTGTACAAACAAAAACCATTCAGTTACAATCTGGTAAGCGGTACGTCGTAAAAACATCCAAAAGTAACAGTTGAATAAGTTTTGAACTCCTTTGTGTCCCATGGCGACGATATATCGTCGCCTGAGTGTTACGCGAAAAATCACAAGCGCCGATATATCGTCGCCAAGATTATTTCAGTCTTATAATTTTGTGTAAATAACTTTTTACATATAACTTGGATATTATGTGTACACAACAATATAATCTATTAGTGTTACCCTTATTTTAATCATTACAAGTGCTTATTGACATTTTTAAAACGATCTGACAGCTGACGTAATAAAACTGCGCAGTTTAGTTGTCATTCGTCTATATTTTGTTTACTGGTGAATTTAACATTCGGTTTTGGATTTTTTTAAATGTTATTTAGTGCACCTAAATGTATATTTGAGTTATGTAGTGTGATCTAGTTGTGAGTGTTAAACAATAGTAATAATGAAATTTCTTCTACTTATAATATATTGGTAGGATGTTTGTGAACATACCAAGATTGTTTACTACGCCTTTCTAGTGAGGTTATAGTTTGTTTTCTAGTTTGTGTGTTTTCAGTTATTTACTGATACAGTGTTTGGTTTTAATATTATTAATTATATTTTAATTTGAAATAATAAAAACACTCACTAATAAAATGAACACACTTTTCTAAGAATGTTTAGTTAGGTTAGGCCTATGTTAATTTTTACTTTTTCATTTTTGAAACCAGATATTATTTTCTAATCAAACGATTTAAAATTTTGTTCACATATTGATAATAGTATAGGGGTTTAATTTTTAATGTTTCCCACTGTAAAAAAATCTAGTTTTTCTTTCAAAAATATTACAATCACAATTTTTAAAATTTTACAAAATCAAGCACACAATTTACCACATAAAAATGTTTTAAAAAATATAATTGAAACGTACAAATTCATATTTTTTATAGACAAATAATTTGTAACATTGTGATACCACAAACATTAAAACAAGGCAACTTGTGATTTGTTTACCAAACCTCTACCGTAACACATTTTTTGGTCTGGGATTTTTCAGCATATTTTTAAATAAACTGCATACGACATTTTTTCCGATTAATCATATTTTTGGCCTGGGACCCAAAGGGCTAAATTGGAGTTGACGTTATAATTACAACTGCAAACTTCAATTGAGGTCTCACTAGTTCTGTACCCAGTAACGCAATACTTCGTGCAACATCTTTTGCTACTAACTATAATGGAATTGTAGTCGTCAGCTGTGACGTCATGCACTTATTGCTTCAGATAATAAATTACATTACGTGCGTTTTGAAAAGTACTGGATGTAATAAAACCCACTCCAATTTTACCTTTAAATTATTTATGTCTTCTTCCGCAATTTATTCAATTATAGAAATTGTAATATTGTAAGCTATTAAAAATGATTAATTAATTATGTTCGTATTAGTAAAAAAGGTAAAGCAGTTCTTCACTAAAATCAGTTTACTACAATAATATATTCATTTTATTTCGATGTGGGGAATCAAGTACTGGATTCTTGGAACCTTTTTCTGAACAACTTGTATACAGATAGATTAAACGTTTTAAAAACCTCCTAACGACTCAACAGATTTTTTTGAATCATAACTAAAAACCCTCTCCACCAAGTCACCTGTAAAAAAAAACTTAATCAAAATCGGTTCACCCGTTTGAGAGCTACGACGCCACACACAGATACACACGTTCAACTTATAACATCCCTCTGTTTGCGTCGGTTATTAAACATTTCTAAAAAAACACCGTTATTTTTGGTTCAGAACTGTAGTAGTGTAAGAGTTATTTTATCGTAGTGATACATTGTATTACAACCTGAACTCAAAGAATCTGTCTTTATGAACGCTGGAAGAGTTTGAATTGAAACCCTTTCAGACTTTATAACAAAGGAAACTGATTATTTAGAACATTAACTTTAAGTGAAAGGATATAAAACTGGTTTTACGACAATTTGACAAAGAAATATTTTAGAATCTGTTTCTACTTGACTTAAAATTTAATCAAACGTTTTACCGCCATCGTTTTATAAAAATCAGTGTATTCTATTTTAATAACTATAAAATATCCGTATTTAAACCTTTACTACCATTAACGATTTATATTTATCTTTTAATTAAAATTTTTACAACTATCTATCTATATATATAAAAGCGAAATACCACTGACTCATTCACTGACTCACTCATCACGATTTCTTCAAAACTACCGAACGGATCGGAATGTATGGATTTGGTATGTAGCTTCCTCTAGGGCTTTCTTGGGGTGCTTACTATAAGAAAGTGTTTGACAAAATTCGAAATTTTAGGGGGGTTTGGGGGGATCAAAATGATTAAATCACGATTTCTTCAAAACTAACTAGCGGATTGGAATGAAATTTGGTACGTAGCTTCCTCTAGGGCCATAAGTGTTCACTAAAAAAGGGTCTTAAAAAATTGGAACTTTTAGGGGGGTTTGGGGGGTAAAAATTACTAAATCACGATTTCTCCAAAACTACCGAACATATTGGAATGAAATTTGGTGTGTAGCTTCCTCTAGGGCCATAGGCACTCGCTAAGAAAGGGTTTAAAAAAATTAGAAAACTTAGGGGATTTGTGTGTCAAAGTTACTAAATCACGATAATTTTTCGCATTTATTTCACCAAAATAATTATGCAATAGCGAAGCATTGCCGGGTCAGCTAGTAGTATATATATTTTAACGATCTGTCGTACAATCATGGTTTTTCTTCGTTTTTAAATGACGGCCGTTTCGACTATTTTATTCAGTCATTTTCAAACTCCAGCTTTTCGCACTCTGAGAACTTTGTTACAAATAAAAACATTTAAAACACTTATACATTCATGACACTTAATGCACATTACAAACATATAAAGATTAAAAACACATTTGAACCGTAGCATAAGATATTCGGCACATGTTACCGTGTTTAGTTCAAACTCGCACTAAAAATATATATTTATAAACAATCCAGTTAGGCTAGCACAAATAAGTATGGATATCTATAATAGTATGCAAACTAAATCTCATTGCTACATATACTATTGCTTTTTTAAATTCAAGTTTAGCAATTGCCTGATTTTCGGGAGACAAACTTTCAATACCCGGCCCACTCCCCTTTTCTTTTACCACCTGACGTTTGATGTGGGAAATGATGAAGGAAGCCAAATACCCTTCACTGCCGAGTTTTGTGAAGAAATTACTACATAGGGAGAACCAAACACACCCTTTTCACTAACATGTTCGAATGACTAAAACGTAAAACAACACCAAGAGATTGCTATAAACTTATTGAAAGCTAACTAGAACAAATGTAAAAAATTAAGTTTTCAGCTTCCCTCTATTTTGTGTATTTGTCTAAAATTAATCATTGTAAAATATTACAATTTCAGTAATATAAATTTTTTAGCATACAGTATTTTAAGCAATTTACACATTTTTTCTAATACTGCGTACAAAACCATTAATTGTGAACTTAATCTATATATATAAAAGCGAAATACCACTCACTCACTCACTAATCACGATTTCTCAAAAACTACGGAACGGACTGAAATTAAATTTGGTATATAGCTTCCTATAGGGCCATAGGTGCTAACTAAGAAAGGGTTTGAACAAATTCGAAATTTTAGAAGGGTTTTGGGGGATCAAAGTTATTAAAAAATGTTTTCTTCAAAACTAAGGAACGCATTGGAATGAAATTTGGTATGTAGCTTCCTCTAGAGCCATAAGTGTGCACTAAAAAGGGTTTAAAAAATTTGAAATTTTAGGGTGGTTTTGGGGGTAAAAATTACTAAATCACGATTTCTCCAAATTACCGAACAGATTGGAATGACATTTGGTATGTAGCTTCCTCTTGTTCCATATTCTCTCGCTAAGAAAGGGTTTCAAAAAATTCGAAACTTTAGGGGGGTTTTCGGGGATAAATGTTTTCTTCAAAACTACCGAACGCATTGGAATGAAATTTGGTATGCAGCTTCCTCTAAAGCCATAAGTGTGCACTAAAATGGGTTTAAAAAAAAAATAGGAAATTTTAGGGTGGTTTGGGGGGTAAAAATGACTAAATCACGATTTCTCCAAATTACCGAACAGATTGGAATGACATTTGGTATGTAGCTTCCTCTAGGGCCATAAGTGCTTAATAAGAAAGGGTTTGGAGACATTCGAAATTTTAGGGGGGTTTGGGGGGATCAAAGTTATTAAATCACGATTTCTTCAAAACTAAAAAACGGATTGGAATGAAATTTGGTATGTAGCTTCTTCTAGGGCCATAGGTGCTCACTAAGAAAGGGTATGACAAATTTCGAAATTTTAGGAGGGGTTTGGGGGGATCAAAGTTACTAAAATCATAATTTCAGATCTTTTGTTATTATGACAATAGTGCTTTCATTATTTAAGATCTATATATATATAAAAGCCAAATACCACTCACTGACTGAACACTTAAAAATAATACAATTACGTTAAAAAGGCTGAAAATACCAACCACCACGGGCAACGCCGTACGAGTCAGCTAGTCTAAATATAAAAGGCAAAGCCCTCACTCACTGATCATCACTTATTCTCCCACTTCCCTTGAAATAGAGAGATGAAATTTGGTATGTGTATACTTTGTGATGCAAATAGGAAAACTAAAGAAATTTCACGTTGATATTTATATTTTTTAGCGGTAATTTTGGGAGTTTAGGTGTAGTTTAGACTGATCACAGTTTCTCAAAAACTATACCACCTAGAAACTTGAAATTTGGTACACATATTGCTCATAGGCACTAGAGGCACGCTAAGAACGGATTTTAAAATATATGTCCTGTAAGGGTTGATACAACCCCTAAAACAATAACTATTGTTTATTATAGATCTCAAAAACCGTAACTCCTAGGAATGTGAAATTTGCCACAGGGACAAGAGGCGAACTAAGAAATGATTTTAAAATATTTGGCCTGCAGGGGTTGAAACAACCCATAAAACAATAAATATTGTTTGTTATATATATCTTAAAAACCTTACCGCCTAGGAACTTGAAATTTGATACACATATTTCTCATAGGCACTAGAGGCGCCCAAAGAAAACATCTTAAAATATTTCGCCTTTAAGGGTTGAAACAACCCCTAAAACAATAAATATTGTTTGTTATATGTCTCAAAAACCTGACTTACCAACCAACTGAACGTCTCAACCAACTTACCGCACCACTACCTTCCTAGCTATCCTTCCAGTCTTCAGTTAGTCATTCCTCTAAATTTATCACATCCTTACCTTGGTTTCTGTTCGCAGGCTCTTTGCACCATTTCTACAGACCCGTACGTAAAGGCCACATCTGAACCTACATCAATTTCAGGCATAAACTATACAGGTCGACCCACAAGTAAAGTTCCAAATTTCGGGGAAAGAGTCAAAATAAGAAAAAAAATGTTTGTTGTACAAAACAATTCTTATCTAGATAGCGGTTTGACTGATTGAGTTCAAAACTAGGCATGAATTTTACCTCAACAATAATATATCTGAAGAAAAATAGACGATTAAATCCAATCATGTGTTTCAATATGATGACTGCTTTGAAAATTTCAAACCAAAATTACTCAAAAAACAGTGTATTTTAAAAATCCATTTCTAGACACTTTTTTTTGTGTAGCCCTTTTTATTCCCTTTCTGATGGTGTAACTGTCAAAACAATCAGATGAAGGATAATTTAAAGGCTGTGTTTACTGTGTTGGTATAGGATGCCGGGTTGAATAAACCAATTAATAAACATAGCTTTGGCACTTTACTTATGGGACTCCCTGTAGTTAGAGTAAGTTGCCGTCTGAATGCTTGCGCTTTGCCCTAAACAGGACTATCACGGACATTTTCCAATCAGCAGTTGGAAGTTTATTTAAGATATCTAGATCAGGAGTTATCACAGTAAAATTATAAAACTTCAAATATAAACCCTTACGTTTTGGAATATTAACTAACCTATTCAAACCAAACTACCTACGTCCTGATCATCTTTGATAAATACACATTACCACGGAGTCATATTTTACAAAATAAACGGTACCAGGAACTGGTACATACTTTCTCACAAAAATATTTAAATTACTAAACAGATTCACTGTGACTTGTAGGGTGGGGTTGGAGAGGTAATTTTTTATTAAAGTTGATGATTAACTAATAAATATTATTATTATTATCTAGAGAGAAAACTATTCGATCGATTTCAAACAAATTTGCAACAAACACGTCAATTAGGCCTATATAGATGCACGAAAAACAGTATTGAACATTTTTGAAAAACAACCCCCTTTATGGTCAAAAATTAGTTATTATTATTATTATTATTATTATTATTAGCTAAACGAGAATTTTTAGAAAGATGCGATTTTCTGCAAAACACCAATTTTTTATTTTTTTTATTTTTAAGAGTAATTTTCCCATAAAAATCCATAAAATAACGAAAAACCAACTTTTCTCAAAAACGGCTTGAACGATTTTGATTAAAATTGTATAGTTTATACTAGCTGACCCGTGCGAAGCATTCGCATTGTAACTTAATTAAAGTACACACCGTATATTTATATCGTATAGTGCTTATAGTACGTATTTAGTGCGTCATGGGCATAGGTGAGGGTTGAAGTAAAGAATAGATGTGTTTAAATTGTAGCATCAGTGTTTCTAACGCCAGGAAAATATCCCTACAACTTACTTGATCTTACATCACTGTTACTTTCAGGTTCTTTATTTCTTTTTTTTTTCGTATAATTGTATTTTGTATATTTTTCCGGTGTAGCGGTTAAGGAAAGCTTTAAAATCATGCCTCATTAATGTAATTTGATGATGTATTAAGAAAGTTATAGCGTACCGACAAAAAAATGGCCTTGAGAAAAAAATAATACATGTGATTACTTTAGGTCCCTAATAAAATATAAAATTTTAATCGAAATCGTTAGAGCCGTTTTTGAGAAAAGTTGATTTTTCCGTTATTTTAAGGGGTTTTTATGGGGAAATTACCCTTAAAAATAAAATAATTCACAAAAATGAAAGAAATGGATGAAGATACCGTGGATTAGTACCTCCATACCAAATTTCATCAAAATCGGACGACTGGTTTAGGCTCTAGGTCTGATAACATCCACACACAAACACAGACACCCCCCACACACACCCCCACACCCAGACACACACACAGACATCACTCCGAAAACCACTTTTTTAGGTTCAGGGGGACCCAAAACGGATATTTCCACCAAAAACTCAAACTCGAAAATTTTGACGAATACAATACTTTCTCCATATACTATGGTATAGGGGGAGAAAGTAATAAAAAACACCACAAAATTTAAGTTTTATTGTATTTTTAATAGTACTAGGCTAACAAGAATTAGTTTTGTGTCTGTTGTATTGAATATCCCTGTCATTCATGCAAAAACACTGGCCCTACTACACATGCGTTAGGATCAAGATCACCGCTATCACCACCATCAAACACCAATCAAAGTGCTTCTGTCTAACCACTCGTAATTTCTGCAAAAATATGAGAGTGTACAATAATCTGTTTGCAGTTGCTTCGCCTCGAACCATTGCAAGGGTTGAAGAGTGAATCGTTCAGGGGAAACCTAGTGTTTACAGAGAAAGCGTTCACCCTGTATTGTAAGGTACGTAAACTCATATAGTATAAAGTTTCCCGATAGGAGCGATCAGTAAGGTTAGGAACTATAATAGCTTTTTCTGGTGAGCATAAACGACTAAGTTAACACGTTCATTGCTACGTAAATTTCTTATTTAATATGCTAGGAGCTGACAATTTTTATATTTATTACCTAAAGGAGTAGAAATTTCTTCATTTTTTATTTTTCAACCTTTCTACGTAATAATCATTACTATTTTAAAGCGGACGAAATGCCCTGTGTATTGAAAACTATCCCAACACGGGGTTTGGAGTGCGAAGCACGCAATGCATTGTGTAATGGAAATACTCCCAACACGGGGATCGGCGTGCGAAGCACGCAATGCATTGTGTATTTAAAATGCTCCCAATACGGATTTAGGCGTGAGAAACACGCAATGCTCTGTGTATTGAAAATTATTGTCCCAACACGGGAGTTGGCGTGCGAAGCACGCAATGCATTGTGGATTGAAAATAGTCCCATTACGGGTTTAGGCGTGAGAAGCACGCAATGCTTTGTGTATTGAAAATACTCCCAATACGGGTTTAGGCGTGAGAAGCACGCAATGCTCTGTGTATTAAAAATTATTCTCCCAACACAGGTTTTGGCGTGCAAAGCACTGTGCGCCGGCCTCTGTCTCATAGTGTTCAGTGTCGAGCTCACATATGCGTCCTTAGCAGTGAACGTGTTAACGAAGTGGTTGCAAGTTGAACCCGACTTAAAATTAGCAAAGCTGATTATATCTCTAGCGGACGTCATATAGGTGTTATTCCAAGTCATTGGTTTTCTATATCCAATAATGCAAGGTTTCGTGATACTATGTTGTTCAAAGTTAAAGTACTTAAATGACTACTATTCGACTTAATAACTTTAGAGAGAATTCAGGAAATGTGGTGAGGGCGCGAATAACAACCTCGCATTAGCAAGGGCGGGGCAGTAAACTGTCCAAACTTGGACTAAGCTCTTAGGTTGTATGTGGTGCTAAACATTTACTGCACTTACTACGAAATATGCATTTAATATCAACATTAAAGGATAAACGGTACCACAAACTGGCAAATAGTTTCTCTGAACATGTGCGTCTTTCAGTTTCCTTTTACTTTGTGTATTTGTCTAAAAAATAAGACATTTAAAACTATCTAAATTTCGGTACTTTTTTTGTTCTGAGCATACTGTATTGCAATTGCCAGCCATTTACATATTTTTCTAATATCCTGTATTTAAAAATCATTAAATATAAACATAATGTATTCGCCTATACTTAAACGAAATTGGAAACGTTTTTAGCACGCTTATTGAAAATAGCAGATCTTCTGTAATGCTTTTCGGTATAAAAAACAGTTACGGAACTAAATTAACGAACAAGCGTGGTAGCCCATTAAACCAACATTGTCGGGTAATTAATATTTATTACTGCAGTAAATACGAATACGGATAAAACTTTCCTCGACAAGATTCTAATCTTAAAATAAGGTGTAATTAATCTCATCATAAAATTAGCTTTGGTTATAAAAGTCAGAGTTGTTCTTGAAATATTTGCATAAAAAATTTATTTTTTAAAACATTCGATCACGCTGAACATACTGAACGGCTGAAGTAAATTGAGCAAATAATAAAAACAAGGTTACTTGGTTTATGGTTTGAAACAACTATTTGTTAAATTGGTTCGCACGACAATACTCGTACAGGGGGTAGGCCTATTTCCACAACATAGTACATTGAGTACTTCATACGAAAACCAACGTATTGCGAGTATTCTCAATGCGCACTGAATTGCGTGCTTCGAACTCTATTCCACGTATTGGGAGTATTTGCAATACGCAATACATTGAGTGTTTCGCACGCCTACCCTCGTATTGTTAGAATTTTTAATAAAAAAATAATAGCGTGCCGCTTTATCTCCGTAACCCACCCCTGCCAGCAGCTCCATGGTGGTTATATGGTGTAGTAGCCCTCCCTCCCCCATCCATGAAGGTGGTTTTGGTTTAGAACTGCAGAGTTTCGGTTAGGAGATATGGATGTCCAAAGACCTCATCGCACCAATTGACTTCTTATGGTAAGCAGCTGGCAATCTAGTGCCAAAGAGGCCAAGACTGTCCAGAACGTTTTTGAATGTTATATAAACTTCAAGGACGTTCTAGAAAGTTGGAGAATGTTGTATAATGTTCCAAAATGTTACAGAAACTTCAATATTGTTCTAGAATGTTGGAGAATGTTGTATAATGTTCCAGAGTGTTACAGAAACTTCAATATTGTTCTAGAATGTTAGAGAATATTGTATAATGTTCCAGAATGTTACAGAAACTTCAAGATTGTTCTAAAATATTACAGAAATATGTTTTAGAATATTTTAGAATAATTCATAATGTTCCAGAATGATATAGACACTTCAACATTGATCTATAATGTTTGAGAATGTTGTATAATGTTCCATAAACTTCATGATTGTTTTATAATATTACAGAAATATGTTCTATTAGAATGTTTGGGAATGTTACATAATGTTACAGAATGATATAGACACTTCAAGAATGTTCTAGAATGTTGGAGAATGTTGCATAATGATCCAGAATGATGTAGAAACTTCAAGAATGATATATATTATTCCCGAAATATATTATAGAATGTTGGAGAATGTTCCAGAATGATATAAAAACTTCAAAAATGTTATAGAATATTACAGAAATATGTTCTAGAATGTTGGAGAATGTTGCATAATGTTCCAGAATGTTATAGAAACTTCATGAATGTTCTAGAATATTCCAGAAATGTGTTATAGAATGTTGAATAATATTCCATAATGATATAGAGACTTCAAGAATGTTCTAGAATGTTGGAGAATGTTGTATAATGTTCCAGAAACTTCAAGAATATTCTAGAATATTACAGAAATGTGTTTTAGAATGTTGCATAATGTTCCAGAATGATATAGAAACTTCAAGAATGTTATTTAATATTCCGGAAATATGTTATAGAATGTTGGAGAATGTTGTATAATGTTTCGGAATGATATAAATACTTCAAGAATGTTATTTAATATTCCGGAAATATGTTCTAGAATGTTAGATAATGTTGCATAATGTTCCATAATGTTATAGAAACTTCAAGAATGTTCGAGAATATTCCAGAAATGTGTTCTAGAATGTTCCATAGTGTTCCAGATGATATAGAATCTTCCAGAACTGTTAAGAATGTTCCAGTAAGTTCTATACCATCTAAGGGAATTCCTTCCCTGAAACGTCTGAGAACATTCTAGTATGTGCAGGTAACCATCGCATGCCAATTTTACTCCTATGTACTATGGACGCATATGTGCGTCCGCTTTAAAATATTAGTGATTATTACGTAGAAAGGTTAAAAAATAAAAAATAAAATAATTTATACTCATTTAGGCTATAAATATACAAAATAAAAGGTCAGCTCCTGGCATAGGATATACGAATTTTACGCAGCAGTGAACGTGTTAAAATTAATACACGATATTTACGGGAATATAATTCAACTACCGTTACCTATCAAGTGTTTAAAAATTAAGGGAACATAAACCTAGACATCTAGGCATATATGTTAAAGAAAATTATGCATAAGTAAAAGTATACCAACAAACTTAAACATCTACGTAGTATATCTCTGGGCTAAAACTGAGAAGTAAAAAAAAATAACGAAAAAGTAATTGTGTGCTGTAGTGGAACCCGCGTCAGGAACGAAGTTCATCACGCATTTTCTTCAATTAGTTTACCAGTCTTAACGGCAACATACACACATAATTTTAATCTTTCAATTCAGTTTATTTTTATATTGTTTTTTATACAAATATTTACTGTTTCCATACGTTTAATGTTATTATAATAAAGGTGTAGAATTAATTATAACATCAAAGGTAAGATGGTAAACACAGTTAAATGGTCATTCATCGTAAATACATTCAATAAACATACAATGTTGGTTCATCAGTGTAGGCCTAACCAAAAATTATTTAATTTATTTTGTGTAGCAGGCTGAGTCGACACAATGGTTAGGTCTGATTGATTTGATTATTTCACCCACTAAAGTTATCCAATTTCAATAAAACTAATACCATTGCAAAGGAAATGTTTCAAACTTAATTTTTTTTATTTAAAATTTCTTTATAAAACTTATATTTACCATCATTGTTGCAGTTTATTAGTTTTCTACAAATCAATCGGCGCCCGTATATTCATCGGATTTCACCCTAAAACGTAACGAAATATCTCAACTTTCGTCCCTCTATACAGCCCGCCCAGTACCTTTTCAGAGTTAAACCTATATATCGTTGGATTTGTCACAATTTCCCCTATCTACAACTGCCATCCAATCAATCGGGCAAATAGTTCTAAAGTTATTCGGCGTTTTGTAGACCCTTGCAATTGGTCAGTTTTCCAACCAATTCCAGCCTGACTTATTACACGTGATTTCTGTGTCATTGATGTCTATTTCTAGTCATATTTCAATATGTCTGTAAAGAGAATGCTTTAAGCTAAGATTTCGTGTAATCCACATATGTTTTGTTTGAACGGTTTGTTGTGTAGCACCGTGGGAAAGACAATGTTATGACGTTCTCATTTAAAGGTTTAAATTCAAACGTAATGGCTTTTTGTAATATGCAAAGAATAGCGCCCACCGTTGTATTGAAAGCATCAGTGGGAAGTTTCAATATTTATTTGTTCTCACTCTTTTTTGTTATTCAAATAATTTAAAATCAAACACTTTTATGAAAAGATAATTTACAAGTATACAGTTCAGTTCTTTGATTTGTTCTCTACATTTTGTTATAATAATACTTCATTTTTGGGCACAGCATATATTCCTAAATTACGTTTCAAACTTACTTGTCATACTTATGATAGTAGTCTTGTAGTAGGAACATAAAAACTGGTGATTTTAAAATAAGAAATTTGAAATTGATAAACATTTTTATGCAGTTATATTTAGAACTAAATTATGAAACTTTTTAACATTTATGAAAAAAATTTGAAAACATATTTACTACTTTTTATGTAGGCCTAAAGTTGATTTTTTCTCCCTTACTGAACATTATTTTCTTCCTAAGCTAATAACTTTTAAAATTTTACTCTAATTCATTTTTTAGTTGCATATTTGAATTCCTTGGACATTTTTCTATAAACAATCTATGGAACACTTTTAGATTGGAGTACAATTACTATTTTTTACGAATTTTTGAAAATATGCTTACAAACGCCGAAAAAAAACAATAACATTGCCGCTTAGAAGGAAATGTAAAAATTATTCGAATATTACATCATTTCAATGTATGTATGCGTTAGGATCTACGATAGCGCACCCCCACCACTTTATAGCTGTGGGTTTTGGTAAGCTAAGCGAGCAGGGGTGGATCCCCTAGTATTAAATGTATAATAATAATAATAATAATAATGATAATTATAATTATAATTATAATAATTTTTATTGATTCCTTTTTATATACAACTAAACAATATACTAATGTCTAGGAAATAATATAGTAATATAGTAGACTATTACGGATATATTGTTCTCCTGTACCACTAACATTTCATACGTATGTTTTACGGAAATGAAGTAATCAGGAAATGCAATTACGTTAAATCAGCTGGGTTGCATGTCACGATGATGTATAACTACGGAATGTACAGCACGTATAAATCCTGTACACGGAACTAATTTTATTCATACTGTGTAATATTAGGTTAAAATATTTCTTCTGATGTGCTGCATAGAATTATATTTTATTTTATTATACGTATATTTTTTGCCCATACAATTATCAATTTCGTCGATTTCAAATGAAACAGATATAGTAAGACTTATTTAAAATTAAAGGAGAACTATATGTTCAATTAATTACCATTTTACTATTTCTCTATTGTATAACAATTCATGCAAAACTCGGGTCTTTTAGAATATGGCCGTCACTATTCAAATTTTTCCTACACAAATAGGTTATTCACAAATGAGTTAGGTGTACTGACGGAGATGCACATTGACGAAAATATCCACACTGTGCCTTCATAACATGAAGAGTGAGATCCGCTTGATGGGCATTTGACCTTCAATTTCCAGCTGTGCCTGAGATTTCTTACCCGCAACCATGTATTATCTACGCATTAATAGAAAATTGTACCCGTTTTCATCGTGGCAATAAATTAAAGTATATTTCAGAGCATCATAAGCCCGATATGTTTCAAACATGCGTAGTAGGCGGTCATCGTGAGTATGCAATGCAATATCACTTCTATTGAATTCCTGATCAACTAAGACCACTACAACTTCATCTGTAACGGGGGCATTGTACCTTCAACGATGCTCTGCTACTATTTCGTCCGGATGACTACCAGGCGCGTTTATGCAATATTGATACACACTGTCTGTATAGGGTCGTGCATACACAGCATCGTTAGTTACAACGTTTGCACGAGACGCACTTAAGGCCTTCACACCGCGGTCACACTGAGTCACGTAAAAGATTTCCCAAAGATCTGTTTCCATAGTTTCAAATTGCGCCATTCACACCGACCTCGCAGAGCCCTACAGACGCTAGAAACATCAACAGACGAATCTGCGAGATCGCTCCGAGAGCAATCTTTTCAAACATCTATCGACGTCTGTAGCCTCCCGCATGCGCACAGGTTCGTTACCCAAACAAACACATGACCACACTCTGTAACACGGTTTCGTTAACTCGTTACAAGTTGCTGTATTGCTAGTTTTTCGTTATTCGTTATGGAACAGTTAGTCGAAGTTGTCAGAACCCGTCCAGTGCTGTCGAATGAGGATTTGGAGGAATACAGAGACAGCCATTTAAAGGACATAGGATGGGGCGAAATAGCAGAGGAACTGCGACAAAATATTAAGTAGTTCCTTACTATAACACAAATATATTTATAAAAAAATATATAGAAAGAAATCTCTCGTTGAGAAAGCTAACACAAATTTTAAATTATATTAATTCAAATATTCGATAGTAAAATAATAAAACATGGAATATTACAACTAACAAATCAAGATTATTTATTATCCAAAAATATTAGTGATTAGGCTAGAATAACAATTATTAAAGCAACGAAAGTCTTAATCTCGGGTAAGGTTTGAGCCGTCTTTTTCCAAAGAAAGTATAAAAATAACACAACGAAATAAATATGATAATAAATAATTGTTCAAACAAGAGAAATTAAATGTACGTAAATATAAAAGATAATAGATGATATGAAGATGAACACAAGATATATAAATACAGACAAGTTTATAATCCAACACAAAAATAACTGTTCACTTAGAAAATGTTATTGGATACTCATAAAAAAGAAATTGTCTATAATAATAAGTAATCGTTCTGATTAATTTCAAAGTTAAGTTCAAATAAAAAATAATCTAAATGAGGTTATAAAATATGGAATGATCTCACCAATTTTAAGATCTTCTGATTTCTATGGGATCTTTGAATTCAAATATTTATATTTAACACTTATTCTTCATTAAATCTCTTCTTATGATCCTTTAAGTCTGGCCTCGTTTTTATAGGCAAATATTCGCCGTTTTAAATGTAATGTTCCTTTCAAAACGATTTTCACCAGAATAAAATTTTTTTTTTAAGGATTCATTTCTTGAAGAGAAAATTTCTTTTTCTTCACTATTTCTTTTTCTTTTTAAATGGTAACGAGTAAGTGAGCATGTAAAAAAAAGAAATGTAATGACTTTTAAATTATAATTTTGATATGTTTCTTAGAATTTTAATGAAAATATGATAGTTAATATTGAAGGTATAATTACTTGTATAAAATAGAGAAAATACCGAATAACTCCTTATTATCTTTGTCATTCTATAATTTAGCTTTTATTCTCTTTGTCTATTGCCGAACATAATTATTATTTGTTACTAATAAAATACAGCTGATTGTATAAATTAATATTAGATAAATTCCTGATGATGATTCGTTCATGCCGTTACAATCGCAATGAGTTTGTATTTCATAAATGTTACTTAGGCCTATCTTTAAACTTTGAATTTCATTTATTTTATAACTCTACCGGATCGATGGATTATTTTAGTTATATATTGAAAAGCAGTGAAATTGTTTTTGATTTTATTAAATAGTGACGGTCGTCGATTCGTTTAGCTGTTTGCGTTCGTATTCCAGACTATTACCGTTAAAATGTCGCGGGCATTCATTCCCGTTCGCAACTATAAAATAAAAGTTCATAATCTTTGTTTTTCCTTGGATTAATTTATTTACTATGTTTTTTGTTTATCAATATTTTGAATTGTTACATCCTTTTTGTACTGGTTTAAGCTAAATAAAACTTTTATATAAACTTTTGTTCGTTTTGTGACCGAGTACAGCAGCATGAGTTCCTCATCACTAGGCCTACTCGAACTACTATTGATGTCATCCAACCAAGGCACATTTTTAGTAAACGCGCTATCGCACCACGAACCACTTGCCATGTTTTTACCTGTTTCAACCTTAGACAGCATCTGAACTGACTTGACAAGAGTTGAAACGGAGTCCCAATACCTGACAGACGTCTGTGGCGGTGTGAATTGCACGTCTGTCACGTGACATAGTGTGACCACGGTGTGAGAAGGCCTTTAAGGGTCTGCACCAGTAAACGAGAAAGCAACCGGAAACGAAGCGCTTCTCACTATAGCCGTATCTAAACAGTGCAATATCTTGCAGCTGAGCGTTTTGACATTGCCTCATTTCAAACCATTTTATAAATCCATATTTTGTAAATTTAGTGCTAAAAAATACTGAATATTGTTTATAAAATTACCGATCTGGCTTGCGTTTTACATTTAATTATAATTCTTTTACTGTGTAAAGCAAAAAGTTTAAACTTAGTACTTCAAAAATGTCAATTACGTGACAGATGAAAACTAAAATTTTCAAATGTGAAACGCAAAACGGATGCGTATTAATACTTTGCTTAAATTGAGACCTTATAAACATTATTATGATAAAAAATTAAAGAAATTAATGGTTAAATATTTAACATTGCTCTTGTGGGATAAAAACCCAAGATGGCCGCCACTACAGCAGACCCTTAACAATTGACATATATGTTTCATTAGTAAACAGATTTAAATATCACAAACACTAGATGTTGGCTGAAGCTTATGTCATTGCGTCACTGAAAACTACATCCAATTGTATCGGCCATTGTTTACGATTTCATTGTATGTATAGATTGAAATGAAATAATATAGATTATGGAAAATACTGTTAAAGTTAACAGCTTTAAAACATTCATAGTATAGATAGAGTATTGTGTTTGTTTTAAACGCTATTAAAGCTTACTGATAGCCTGCCGAATGTTTTTTGTAGAAGTATTTTCAATAAACATTGCATTACGTGCTTTGCAAGACAACCCCCTTATTGGGGATATTTTCAATACACAGTGCATTGCGTGCTTCGCACTTCAACCCCCCATAATGGGAGTATCTTCAATATACAATGCATTGCGTGCTTCACACGCTAACTCCCTCATTGGGAGTATTTTCAATACACAATGCATTGCGTGCTTCGCATGCTAACCCCAAGTACTGGGAGTATTTTCAATACACAGTGCATTGCGTGCTTTGCACGATAACCCCCTTATTGGGGATATTTTCAATACACAGTGCATTGCGTGCTTCGCACTTCAACTACCCGTGATGGGAGTATTTTCAATATACAATGCATTGCGTGCTTCGCACGCTAACTCCCTCATTGGGAGTATTTTCAATACACAATGCATTGCGTGCTTCGCATGCTAACCCCAAGTACTGGGAGTATTTTCAATACACAGTGCATTGCGTGCTCGCACGCTAACCCCCTTATTGGGAGTTTTTTCAATACAAAGTGCATTTCGTGCTTCGCACGCCAACCCTCTTATTGGGAGTGTTTTCAATACACAGTGCATTGAGTGCTTTGCAGGCCAACACCCGTAATGGGAGTATTTTTAATACACAATGCATTACGTGCTTCGCACGTCAACTCCCGTAATTGGGATATTTTAATACACAATGCATTGCGTGCTTCGCACGCCAACCCCCGTAATGGAAGTATAGTCAACTCACAATGCATTGCGTGCTTCGAACGCCAACACCCGTAATGGGAGTATTTTTAATACACAATGCATTGCGTGCTTCGCACGTCAACTCCCGTAATGGGGATATTTTCAATTCACAATGCATTGCGTGCTTCGCAGGTCAACCCCCGTTATGGGAGTATTTTCAATACACAATGCATTTCGTGCTTCGCACGCCAACCCCCTTATTGGGAATATTTTCAATTCATAATGCATTGCTTGATTCGCACGCCAACTAACTTATTGTGAATATTTTCAATACACAGTACATTGCGTGCATCGCACGTCAACCCCCATTATGGGAGTATTTTCAATACACAATGCATTGCGTGCTTCGAACGCCAACCAACGTATTGGGTGTATTTTCAATACACAATGCATTGCGTGCTTCGAACGCCAACCACAGTATTGGGTGTATTTTCAATACACAATGCATTGGGTACTTCGCACTCCAACCCGCTTATTGGGAGTATTTTCAATACAATAATCTACCTATTATTTTAAACTGTTTTCGAGTTCATTTTGTGTTGAGATACTTTTATTTTTTTATATTAAAAAGAACATTTCGATACATTATATAGTACAAAACATATTGAATTTTTACCTCTTTTGCAAATCACAGTTATTCCATATTTTAAATGAAACGAAACAACATCGAATAATTTACAAATAAAACAAAACAGCTTCTTTTGAGTACTCGAGACTATATAAACTACAACCATTCAGTTAAAATCTGGTAACCGGTACTTCGTAAAAACACCAAGAAGCAGTTTAAAAAGTTATTAAATTAGAGTTGGCGTTATAATTCCAAGTGCAAACTTCAATTGAGGTCTCACTATTTCTGTACCCAGTAACGGAATACTTCATGTAACATGTAACATCTTTTCCTACTAACAATAATGGAATTGCAGTCTTCAGCTGTGACGTCATGCACTTCATTGCTTTAGATAATAAATTACATTACGTGTGTTTTGAAATGTACTGGATGTAATAAAACCCACTGCAATTTTACCTCCATATGATTTATGTCTTCTTACACCCTAAGAGATATAAGTGCAAAGAGGACTAGAAGATGTGACACTACTCTTGCTATACCTTTGCACCGGACTATGAAATATAATAAATCATTCACTGTGTCCGCTTGCCGTCTGTGGAATTCGTACCGGATGCAATTAAGTCTGCTGACGGCCGTGTCCAGTTTTCAAAGCTATTGATGTCATATTTATTGTTCAGAGTGGATGATGCATTCCAGGTTTGAGGAGTACATTAGAAGTGTTTTTTGTTCAGTTGTATGAATGTTTAATTATGATTGTAATGCGTATTACCTGTTTGTATTAATGTTTTTATAAATTATTGCATAAGGTACATTTATTATTATTTGTTGTCTGTTAAAGAACTATTTATTTTTAAGAATTTAATTTTGTATATGTTTGTGATTTTGTATATTACGTTTGTTATTTTGTATTGGTGTTAGGTGGAAGAGAGGATTAAATAGTCCTAATCTCGCCCCAAAAACATAAAGTCATTATCTATCTATCTATATCTAGTTATGTTTACATTGAATCGTAAAGCATTTTTAATAATGTAAGCTATTAATATTTTTTATTATTTATGTTCGTAAACATAACAAAAGTAAAACCATTCTTCACTGAAGTCAGTTTACTACAATGATATATAAAAAAAAAACTTTTACTACAGAATTCAAGTTATATGTGATATTATTTTGTTATTATTGAAAAAGTTTTATTAATTGGTTGCTATGGCAATTACAAATAGAAAATACGAGTAACGAAAAAGCGTTATCAAATTGGTTGCTATCGCAATGAATGTAAATACATTCAAGAAACATGTGTCTTGCTCCATCACTTTAAATTAACAGACGATCGGTTCCGTCCTACGTAGTTCAGATATTATCGTCAAGCGCTGAAATACATTCAATAAACATAAAATGTTTTTTCATCAGTCTAGGCCTAACCTAAAATTATTGTGTGTATATTTAATTTTATTTACCTGCCTTAACGGCAACATACATACAAAAATTGTAAGTCTAGGCGTAACCTAAAATTTTGTATGTATGTACGATAAGACGGGTAAAATAAATTACAATTACTCACGTTAATTTTAGGTTAGGCCTAGACTGATGAACCAACATTTTATGTTTATTTAAATTATTTACAATGAATGGACATTTCACTTTGTTTACCATCTTAGTTTTGATGTTATAATTAATTCTACACCTTTACAACATTAACTTTACACCTTTATAACATTAAACTTATGGAAGCAGTAAATATTTGTATAAAAAACAAACATGATGTTTTTTAGCTTCCAAGAATGCAATTATTATAATAATGGGTAATTAATTAACTGATTTCAACCGTCGAGCACTCTAAAATATATCCTTTTTGGATTACCGGTTTCGGTGGTTCATGCCACCATCATCACATCGACCTCAAAAATAATTCATTCCACTGTTGTGGAACACGTCGTAACAAACTGTACACAATTAACATAAAACATTAAAAAAACACAAACAATTGCACAAATTTAAATATATACACTGAAAAATCAACTTCACATATCACACGAGGACTCCGTTACACTTGTCATTTCATGGAGGGCATGTGTACTACAACTGCGGTCTTGTGGAATCTTATATATGAGATAAGGATGTCCAATCATGATGGTATTGGGTTAACAATTTCATCTCAGGTTGATGGCTGTGTTAATTAATTCATCCCAGACAGCACAATATGTACTGAGAACATACTGTCAAAGTGCCGAATATGCCACGCATGTACGAGCACTTTAGGTATATATTGAGCACATGCTTGGTAAATGATAAATTCACTTCTATTTTTGTCTTTTTAAGAGATTGTCTAGGATGTGATTAGCACATTCTCAGTATATGATTTTGGAACGTGCTGAGTACATTCGAAGCACTTTCTTAGAACTTTACAAAAATATAAACAATGAACACCCAAACATATTCTTTACAACTAACAAAGGCTGTAAAATCAAACTATCTTTAGCGCTAAGATGGTTGATTTAGAAGAGTAAGAACATACTTCGCTGTTTTAACATTATATTATTTGGATGTGGGGTACCAATCAAATATAACCGTTACTTCGTTACTTGGGTTCAATTTCAACCATTCTACACGTGACTGTTCGAACGCAGTGAGCAGTGAGTCATCCTTTGTTTGTACATTGTCTCATATTCTACTCTACACTACTGTCGGCCAGATTATTTTCAACATTCTTATTTAATCACTTTTGTATGGTCAGCTCTTCACTTATGTGGTACCGGTAAGTACTTTTACAATTATTTAGTAAATATAATTTAAAATAATATATATTTCAGTAGTATTTGTCTTTAGAAATTCTCATTTATAATTCACTAGGCCTTCCATTGCAGTATTGCAATTTCGGATTTATTTTAAACTATTTCTGTCTTAATAGTCCAAAGTTTGATGAAAGTGTTAAAATTAATGTTGTTTTTACGAATTCATAATTTTATACTAGCCTACGCCTATGTTTAGGCTATAATTAGCCTATGTAATTCACTTTATAAGTTTCATAACCTCTAAACCGTAACTTACTAGTAGAATGTATAAGAGTTTTCTAACAGTAAACATAAAATTGCATTTGAAAACTCAGATTGCTATTGGTAAACTCGAAAATTGGCTGTAATATGCCTATCTGAAAGTAATTAACAACAGCATTTTATTTTGATTTTTCAATATATAGCATAAACATAACCTAACTTTTGAAGTAAATTTCTATGCCTAGAGGTCTGGCATGTGTATAAAGTAGGCTATATAGCCTATATATCAGTTAATCAGTACAACTTGTTTTAAATTATATTTATGCTACTGTCAATATGTATAGTAACTGAACTTAAATGATGGTTATATTTTCAAAGTATTGTAGGTAAACCTTCTCTTAAGGCGTAGCCTAGGCCTACTTTGTAATAATTGTTTGTTAATGCATTTGTCATAGTTTCGAATGTCATAAATATACAAGCAAATCCATGAAACCTAGTGTGGTAGTTATTAGCCTATTTATTGTGAAAGGTTAGTAATAATATTATTTAGGCTAAAGGCAAATTTTTAGAATGTCACTCAGAGGCAACTTGTTAAATCAGGCCTAGAATCAGTTGAAAATTTTTTTAGAATAATGAGAAGTGCTACCAACTTACTTAGGCTAATATAATAATTATGTTTACAGACTGGAAACATACTGTGACTAGAGGCCGTGAGTTTAGTTACGGTTTTTTTAGGTTGCAACACAGCGTTTATGATAATTGCTACTACGCAAAAAGTAGTGGTATTCTATAATTTCATTACTAGAGTTTTCATTTTTGTTGTATTCCATTAATTACAGAACACATTGTTCATTCAACTTCAAATTTTAAGTGCATGAGTTATAAAATTAGTAATTTTTTGGTTCATGGCAGTAAAATGTATACCCTACATTTTTAATATGTTTTTTTTTAATTTTAATTGTAACCTTTTTATGTAGGGTACACTAATGTATGAATACACAGGCCTTTATATTTGCATAGTCTTGTAGGTTAGCTTATTAAATTATAATTATTGTGATGTGCAGTATTTTTACTAGTTATTAATGTAACTATATGATTTATTTAACTTTTTATTGTTTTTTTTTGCTTTGACAGCTTTTCAGTCCTGCTCCATTGGATTCCTCTAAACACAGTCAAGTCTTGATCAGGTCTTTACTCATTTGGTAAGTAAATTTAACTGTAAAATAACTACTAGATCATTATTAAAATATAACATAAACATTACTTTTAGGGTAAAGACGAAAACACCCGTACAAAAAATGGTGCAAGTTTACTATTCGACCCTAGGCTAACCTATGGCAACAGAAATGCAAGAATAATAATTTGTTTAAATGTCTAACCTATAATATTCAGTCACAGTATGATTACCTGTATTCAACATTTAACAGTAGGATGTAAAACAACGTCGTTGTCTACAAAAATATTAGTCTAGGGTCGAATAGTAAACTTACGTCAAAAAGATTCTGAAAATATATATTTCACTGGGTAAAACTAGTGTTCGACTTACTTTGACAAGTTAGATCAGGTTAGCTTTTGATATGTATTAGCCTATATTAATAGATGTTCCCTATAAACAAAGAAATGTATAGCCTATGTTTTACATAGTAAAACATGCAAGTGGTTAAAAACATAATGATCAACAAAGGGCATTGCATTCTAATTGAACAGTTCAATTTTAGCCTACTCGCATTCATTAAATATAAAAATACATAAAATAAAGTTAACCTAAACCAACTAGTTACAGTAGTTATGTTCCAAAGTCAAACCATAGGTCCTAGTCCTACAATTAATTTAGTTACTTTTATTATGATTATGGGAAGACACTTTTTGTCATTGATGAATATGTGTCGTGAATTTATATTTTCAGAATATAGGCCTACTATATAAAAGAAGTGGCTGTTCCTGTCTTTAACTTACCCCAAAAGTAACATTTACATGCTACCAAAAGTAATATATTTACCTGCCTTAGTAATTGTAACTTAAAATTTACATTCATGATAAGGTCTTACTTTTGAATCAGTCTTCTTAATGAACAATAATGGTTAAATTTTGATTAAAATTGTTTTGGTAACCTATAACCTAAATCTATATATACCGGTATCTCATTTGACTTTCAAATATAGGCTAGGCTAATGTGACTAGTTAACTTAGTGTAGTTAGGTCAGATTAGTTTTGGATGTACTAAATTATGTTTCTTATTTCTATATGTGCAATTTACACAGGAGTTGGTAAACTGTAATGTTTGGCAAACTAAACAGTTAGTGCTTTTTTGACTGATATGAAATGATATTGTACAATATTGACTAATTGGACGGTTTATTTTTACATCTATTTATTAAATAGGAGTAAATACATATCTATATCTAACCCATCACAGTATGTTTTTAAGTCGTACAATATACAGGGCCTATTAATATTTTAAAATGTAATAATATTATTAACTTTTGATAGGCAGCCAGTTTTTATAAAATTACCCCATGACATGACAGTAATAATTCTATTGGTATTTGATAAGAACAAGTAGTAATTGCCAAAATGAAACTAGACCTACTTTTTATGCATATGGCTAACCCATGAGTGTTGAAATTTCACTCTGTAGGCTTTATTAAATTGTCTAGGTGGAACAAACCATGAATATACTGACTCATTAAATGTTGTCATACATACACATACATGGGGTATAAAATATAGGCTACTATTTTATGTAGGTACATAGTAGGAACTCGATCATGTAGTGCCTAGTAGCCTACCGAGGGGTAAGTTCTTTTTCAAATTATTGTGATTATTTTTGTTTTATTTTACAATCAGTTTACAAAGTACCATTTATAACTTCAACAATATAACAACTACAGCCGGAACATAAACTTACCTACGTTTCTGAATTTTTCCAGTTCGTAAAGTTATAAATAGGCTATATATACACATCGAAATCATATTTAATCTATTATAATATTAATGTCAACATTTAGTGTGTCAGTTTAGTCATTGTTTGTTATGCCATTTATGTTTTATTTCATAAACACTTGATTAATCTTAGGGCCTATTATACGACATAACTTAAGTAAATGATGTCTATATACGTATAAAATATATAATAAAATTTTATTAAAAATGAAATATATAGACTATCACTAAACTTATCATTTTAATCATGTTACTTGTAGCCAATATGCCATGGTTTTGCCGTTGGAATGAAATAAATAAATAGATATAACATAATTAATTGTAATAATAGTTGAATTTTTAAAGATTTATTTATTTTACAACACTTATTAACCTATCATGTTCATCTTGTTAAATGATAATTAAAATGTGTCTTTTCAATTGTATTATAATCAATGTTTATATATGTTTATAGATATTGTCATATAGAAGAGGCCACCGTTGAAGATATTTCAGGCTCTACAAAACAGTGGCTGGTTAGGGGCTTAGTAGAGGAAAGAACGCCGAAAAATGTAAGTTGATAATTAAATATATCTATTACTGTCATAAACTGATGTCTGTTAGGCATATTCAACTTTTGATATGGATAACTTAAGTTAATTTATAGTAAATGAAGAACAAGTTATTTTGATTGTAGTACTACTCCACAAGTAAATTTTGATTTAGTTTGTATTGATCAAAATGTAGTAGGTATACTTAACACTTAATTACACTTTGCAGAAAATTAATTAAAGTTATTACAAAGCGCTGGAAACTACCTGCTTGCTTTGCAGAAGTAAAATTGTGCGGGCCGTAGTGCTGATCTCATTGTGCTTCAGTTTTTGTGTTTTCTTGTTGTTCGTTGTAAGTTTTTTAGTTGCTAAACTCAGAATAAGAATAATGTATGATACGGAATGGTACAAAGGTTATATATGGTTATTGATTGCCTTATTGGAGTGGTTATTTTTTACTATATATTTAACTTATTTTTATTCTTACTACAGCTCACAGTCTCTTTTTCTTTTATTTTCTTATAAGTTAAGCCGTTTCGCCTCTTTATCATGCGTTATCAAACCTACACAGTATTTGTAATTTATTTCTTGTATTCATTGATGCTCGTCAATTGATTAAATGAGAACATATACTCAACACATTCACAAATAACACATAATACACAACACAACACGTTGGGACATTTACGTCAATTGAAAAAACTACGCGAGCTGTGGCTCACGTGTGAACTCATTGAGTTAAAAACGTGCACGGTCTCATAACCTAACCTAACCTATAAGAAAATAAAAGAAAAAAGGATTGTAAGCTGTAAGTATAAAAATAAGTTAAATATAGCAAAAGCTATGACTTGCACTAGATCTACTTTTGTTTGAATAGTTCCTTGCAATATTACAACTGGTTAATAAAATAAGCAAAATAAATGTTCTATAGGCCTAGGCCTAGTAATTAAAGAGCTTTATAACTAAAGGACATTATCATCTCATACTTATTGTTACTAAATTTTGATATAAATAGGCCTAGTTCAATGTAATATTCTCAGAATAGATTTCTTCATGTTCATAAGAATTGTCATTCTCTCACAACAATGTTTACTCCACAATAACTTTGACATTGTTTACTCCCCTTTATTTTATAATATGTTTTGATATAAAATCTGCATCAGAAATTGCTACCAGCTGATTTGAAAATCTCGGGTTTAATTTACTTTAAAGATATAATTATTTTATTCCAAATACTTTCTACAACCCTTAATTTTGCTTCGTAACGGTATACAAGCAGACATTGTTATTAGTAGTAAATATTTTATTAGTTTTAAATAATTTGGTGGTCATTCCTACTGTACGTTTCATGTTTAGTTGGCATTATGGGTCTAATGGAGCAGCCGAGTGCTACTAAACAGCTAATTATTGCAAATTAACAGTATCAAAACTGTTTAAATTTTATAATACAATCGATATAAGGTAAATATTTTGTGTGTGTAAGGGACTTATTATTAATTTGTGAATAATTTTTACTTACTGTACTTGTGAAACAACTCATTCTCAAACTGCAGTTAATGATTTATTATTTACTAAAATTATTAACATAATACTTGTATTTGAAGGGCAATCCGCCAATAAAATTTGCTTGGTTAAACAAATTTTCCAGGACGCGTTTACCAGATTTTATTTTTGTAAACAATAAAAAATATTACAAAATTTTGATTGATAATAATTAGCATACAATTCAAAAATAATACCGTACATTTCTTTTAGAAATTCGACAATAACATAAAAAGTTCGATGAACTTTACGAACCATAATACAAAATCTTAAATGACCATTAGTTTCAGTTATAGAATAATTAGTATTAGCTGCCCTTTAGTTGTCATTCCTGCTTGTTGAATTATGAGCGTACAATACTGTACCGAAACCTTTATTTTAATATCCAATGCGGTTAAGTGCTTGTAGCCTACATTTTTACGCGCAGACTACTAGCAGCGGAACGCCTGTAAGAATAACATGGCATATGGGTTTCTCCATACTGCCAACTATGCTTGAAACGTGGTATACTATAATTCATATTTTAAAATTTAAATAATATTGAATTATACAGCATTTATTTCAAAATTATGTTAATTTCATTGGTTTAAGTTATTGTTTGTGAAACAATGAATATTTTGTTGCAGGAAACCAGGACCATCCTAAGAACAAAGATTTTTCTCAAGTTATGATTCTACTGGTTATTAAAATTATCATGTTTTAATTCTTTTTGTACATACATGTTGTTATACATTGACAATAATAAATAGGTTTTGAAAGTTTCAGAAAAGTGTAGTTTTTTATGTTTCTACATTAGATTATTATATAACCCTATCACCAAAATCAACAATAACTGGGGAATGTAGTATTTTGTCAATTCCTTGAAGTAAGTCAATGAAATTATTGCAGATTTGCTCATATGTATGTTTTTCATATATAAAGATACTAATTTACTTTGATTAATAACTTTTGAATTATTGTATTTTATATAAACAATGTTCCTAAGACCAGCACAATGTTCTTAGTTGAATTGAGGTATTGAATTTACCCAGAATATGCTAGACATGTTCTATACATAAGTGTAGCATATGTGTAGAATATGTATAATAGGTATATCACATTGGGATTATATGCTATGCATATTTGTAGCATGTGTGACGAATATGCAAGGTTCATATTGAGATCATGAATGTACCCAGAATATGCTAGGCATCTTCTATGTAAGTGTAGCATGTGTACAGCATGCGCATAGAATGTGTGTAGCTCAGATTGAGGTAGTAAAATGTGACCAGCATATATGTAGAATGTGCAAAAATCATATTGAGATAATGAATGTACCCAAAATATACTATGCATGTCCTATAGAAGTGTAGCACATGCCTAGCATGTTCTAAGAATGTGTGTAGTTCATATTGCAGTTATAAACCGTGCCCAGAATGTCCTGAGCATGTTCTGAGCATATTGTAGGAATATTCTTCTCGCATATGCCAGGCGCTTTGTGAGCGCGGACGTTCACTTTTCCTGAGCACGTGCCAGACATATTCTGGAATATTCAAGAAGATGCGTGGCACATTCCGCATATACTTAAAGAATGTACTGAGCACATGCTCAGCACATGATTGTGCTGTCTGGGATTAGATGAATAATGCAGTTTATCATTTAACAAATTAACTGGATCATATTTAGATGAACTATATATTTCAAATTCCTGTAGGGATGACAGTAAACGGCCCTTTCCGCATGAATGAAGAATGTTTAGGTTATTTTGAACATTGACGTATTTCTGGTTAAAATCAATGAGGTATTTGGCGAAACGGGATCTCTGTTCAAATAGCGTGGGTCTAGGTAGGTGTTCTTTAAACCGTTTGGTGAAAGATCGTCCAGTTTGACCGATATAACATTTAGAGCAATCACTACGCGTAGTCTTATGAACCTGACGTGTTCATTCTATCAAAAGATGGATTATTATTTTTTGGTTTCAAAAAGTTGACGAGGTTATTTGTGGTTTTATATGCCGGGTAGATATTATATGTTTTCAATTCCTTATTATTCTTTATATTATGATTGGACATCCTTATCTCATATATCGAAACTGGCATTCCAAAAAGGATATATTTTAGAGTGCTCGACTATTGGAGTAAGGTAATTAATTATCCATTATTATTAAAAAACAAACTAATAATAAACAGCAATTGAAAGATAAAAATTATGTGTGTATGTTGAAGTTAAGGCAGATAAAAGAATTGAAGAAAAGGCGCGATGAACTTCGTTCGTGACGGGGGTCCCACGACCACACACATTTACTTTTTGGTTCAGAACTGAAGCAGTGCAGGAGTTATTTTATCGCAGTGATAAATTTTAATACAGCCTGAACTAAAATATTCTGTCTTTATGAACGCTGGAAGAGTTTGAATTGCAACCTTTCAAACTTTATAACAAAGGAAACTGATTGTTTAGAACATTAACTTTAACTGAAAGGCTATAAAACTTTTTTTACGACAATTTGACAAAGAAATATTTTAGAATCTGTTTTTACTTGACTTCAAATTTAATCAAACGTTTTATCGCCATCGTTTTATGTGAAACAGTGTATTCTATTTCAATAACTATACACTTTACGTAGGATCATGTACCTTGAATTACTTTTATTCGTCTTGTAATTTAAATTTATACAACTATCTATGGAATGAAAACCTCAAGTTTAAACAATATTTGGGGCTTCCACCAGACTCTGTTATGAACAATTGTGGCGTGATGTGAAATATGGTTGATAGAGGAACATACACAGTTAGTTCTTTTTTATGTTACTAGAGGGCTCCGCCTCTGTTCGCTTCGCTCACCAACCTTCACAGCAGAGCACATGTAAACAGATTATTGTATACTATGATATTTTCAAGGGAAAGAGGTTGTTTATTTTTATATAGAAAAGAGTAAATTTTCAAGTTAAAAATGTGACCAAAATAATGTGATACTGTAAATCGGTAATTCAAACTGGTCAAATATGCCTAGTAAAAATGTTGGCATAACTTTAAAAGTGATTGGTGTTTGAATTATGATATACTAATTCTTTTGTGTTGTTTGTGTTTGTTTACTACCTAACCTATAAAAAAATATGTTGGTTTTAAAGATGTTGTGTCGTTTAATTTAAAATATGGAATAACTGTGATTTGCAAGTAAAGGAAATTTCAATATGTTTTGTACTATATAATGTATCAAAATGTTCTTTTTTATATAAAAATATAAAAGAATGTCAACACAAAATGAACACGAAAACAGTTTAAAGCAGTAGGTAGATTATTGTATTGAAAATACTTCCAATTCAGGGGTTGGCGTGCGAAGCACGCAATGCATTGTGTATTGAAAATATTCCCAATACGGTGGTTGGCGTTCCAAGCACGCAATGCACTTTGTATATTGAAAATACTTCCAATACTAGGGTTGGCGTTCGAAGCACGCAATGCACTGTGTATTGAAAACATTGCAATTTTGAGTTTTAACTTTCAGATTAATACAGGGTGTATCAAAAAGAACTTTACAATTTTAAAAGTTCTTACAACTTTATTCATACGACTTACAGACTTAATTTTGGTGTCATGTTGAAGGAAAGTAGATCAAGTTTTGACTCATGTGGTACGCTAGTATAGAATCGCGGCACCACAAGCGCTATCGGCAGTTGCAGCAAATTTAGGTGTCTTTACTGGTTCCGAGCGTCCTCGCTTTGTGTTTTGGATTAAAGAGTCGAAGTCTGCGACAACTGTGCAATATATTTTCGTATAGAATATGGTAAATATCCTCCCAGTAGGCTATCACCGGTATAATTTACTATTAAATGCTGGAAAACTTTTTAATCCCACAGATTGACAAGGATGACCAAAAACACTATTTACACTTTATGCAAGATGGCACACTGCTGCACTACCTCACTGAAGCCCGGGATTTCCTAAATGTAGTTTGTAAATGGATAATTACATGGCCCTTACCGGCTCTACCCCAGCTTAGAAGTAGGATCTACCTCGTAATTGAAAAAGTCACACCTGACATGCTGCAGCGGGTTTGGCAAGAAATCAACCTCAGATGGGATACGTACCGTATCACCAATGGAAGCCACATTAAACCTCTTTAGGTATAAGGTGAAAAACTTGATGTATTTTGCTACAAACTGACACCAAAACCATG
>JAGFPH010004508.1:38134-72529 GCA_018207615.1 Philaenus spumarius | reverse complement strand
GTTTTGCTTAATTAAATAGGTATTGTTGCTGTACAGTAAGACTGTCACATCCGGACCCTTCCATAACCGGACGAATTTCCAAACAAATTTTCGTTTTTCGGTTGTGTGGCGGATGTGTCGAAAATGTGAAAGTTGAAGCTAGAATAATGTTTGCGCCGCGACTACACCCGATTCCACGTTCACCGTGCAGTACAGAGCGCCCATAAGCCATGTTATCCTTACGGCAGGCTCAGCGATAGTAGCCAACTAAAAAACATCAACTCCCATGCTACGCTCGGTCAGTTGATGCATGACAATAAACGTGATGTTCCCTGTAATGGTAGTAGCATGTCTATTCTCCCGTAAGACTGCACGGTGGACGTGGAATGAATTAATGAATTAAAGTGTTTTCATAATATAATTTCGGGGTTTAATTATTAAATAAAATTTAACGATAAAACTTACAGAAAAACTATTTATTATTTAAAGCTATTCTACGTTTTAGTTTTGTTTTCTGGGGGTTTTTCTCGGTTTTTATACTATTGTTAGGTTTTATACAATGGAAAAACATAGATATATATTCATAAACGCCCGTATGATATTTTCTAGGGGGGGGGGGGGTAATACGTTCACAGCTAGGGCGCACATGTGAGCTTGACCTTGAACACTATGAGAATCGAACGCCGCAAGCCAACCCACTTATTGAGAGTATTTTCAATACACAATGCATTTCGTGCTTCGCACACCAACTCTCTTGTTAGGAGTATTTTCAATACGCAATGCATTGCATGCTTGGCTCACTAACTTCCATGACGACTAGTGGCGAAGCAAATACAAAACTATTATCGTGTATTCTGATATTTTCTAAAAAATGACGATTAACCAGGACAGAGGCGCTGGGGTCGTGAATAGGATGATGCGGGTGTTAGTGTGGTTGTGTCAACAACATGCGTTACGGATGGCGATATGATTTCACCATTCACATTTCAATAGTCAACATTTTAAACAAATTTTGTTAATTCAAGTGAAGGAACAATGTAATATGTAACACCAGATGTTCATATTGTAATACAGTAAGCATTTTTCGTAAATTCTTGTTTGCTTTTACCTAACCTAAAAAACTGTTGGTTGCAAAGGATAATTATTATTACCTAATAAAAAATGTGCAAAATGGGTGATATAGTAATAAATGTAATTGTTTTCAAGAAACATGTTTTCATTGAATACAGGCATAACCTAAAATTGTGATAAGCTTTTTATTTTGAATATGTTAAGATAATATTGTTTGAATTATAATACAGTAAGCATGTTTTTTGTTTTAATTTCGTTAACATAAATTTAAAAACCTGTTGATTGTGAAGAATAATTCGCTAATTCTAAACTGTCTAAGTTGGTTAGTATGGTAAAAGCATTCAATAAACTAAGTTTCTAAGTTTTTGATCCGACTCAACTTTTATGTCTGTTTTGGAGCAGAGAGTCAAACCCGGAATTTTCACTATTTTTATGCTTAAAATCAAAGTTTTGAATAATCGTTTCTTAGTGGGCTTCTATGGCCCCATAAGAAAATGCATTAAAATGTTCGTATATTAATCTTAAGTAGTTATTGCTATACGTTGTCTATCTGTCAGGACAAGGCAGCTTATATATACAGGTAAGGCAGATGGTTTAAGACTTTCACTGCTTAGGACGCACATGTGAGCTTGACACTGAACACTATGAGAGGCCGACGCACCGTGCATTGCACGACAACCCCAGTATTGGGATTGTTTTCAATACACAATGAATTATTGAAAACCCCTGTATTGGAGATAATTTCAATATACAATGCATTGCGTGCTTCGCACGCCAACCCCCGTGTCGGAAGTATTTTCAATACAAAGTGAATTGCGTGCTTGGCACGCTAACCCTCGTATTGGCATCATTTCAATACACAGAGCATTGCGTGCTTCGCACGCAAATTTTAGGCCTGTGTGCTATGGACGCACATGTGCGTTCGTTTTAAAATATTAGTGATTATTACGTTGAAAGGTTAAAAAAAATCTTCTTCTGTAGGCAATAAATATAAAAATGAAAGGTCAGCACCTAGCATAGGAAATACGAAACTTGCGTATTGGTGAACTTGTTAAATGTATATATAGGTACCCTGAGTAGGATAACCTAGAAGAATAAGTATTTGCTCACAATTTCCACAAGCAAACCTTAAATTTATCAAGCATAATCTTAGCGTTAGTTTGTATAAATTCAGGGCAATCGTGGGTGTGTGGGTTACAAGAGTATTTAGTTGGAAACTATCGGCTCAAAGTTTATATTAATATAACACATGCTGGAGATAAGATATTTACTTGATTAGATTTCCTGGAAGGAATGCATCCAATTACTTACTTCAGGAACTATGGTCCTTGGTAATAGTTTGTTTCATATTGGCAACTAGTATTGATTATGAAATAGTTTACAAGGTAAATCTTGTTTAGAAGGGTTCGCTCCGCAAACATTATGTAATCCGACGTAATGTTTCTCGCTGGTTTAAACATAACCTGAAAATAGATTATCAAATTTGACCTATTAAAAAAACATTCAAACTCTTGGTTTGGTTAGCTCTGATAACCTCCCAGGTAAAACAGCGAAAATACTGAGTGAGTCATAAAAATTTAATAAAAAATATGAAAACATATTTTTTGTCTGAAGACAAATTTTAAAAGTAATGCATGTGTTTTGTTTTCATTCTTAATTTAAAACATTACTTGTTTCCAAATTCATACAAGTAAGCAGCGTTTTGTAAATAACAAAAAACACATTTTGTTGGTACGAAACTTTTAAAGAAATACAGTTTTTAGAAACGAAAAGAAATTTGTTTGCTTAAGACTACATCTAAGAAGTGTAAACTTCTATGTCGATATTATGAAGAATATGTAATATATTATTTGCATTATTTTGTGTTATTAAAGCTGGACATCTGGAATCAACTGTGTATTAATTTATTCAATTGGTTGCTATGGTAACGAATACAAATACATTCAAGTGGCATGTGTATATTCATCAGTCTAAGCCTAACCTAAAATTATTAAAGATTAATAGCTGACTCGTGCGAAGCATTCGCATTCTAACTTACTTAAATCCCACTTAATTAAAGTACACTACACTATACGATACTAAATATACAATTAATTAAAAATAGCAATGTAGTGGCATAACGGCAGCTCTCCAGTTGGGTATTGTTCACATCAGTGTTGCCAACGTCAGTAAAATATCCCTACAACTTACTTGATCTTACATTACTGTTACTTTCGGATTCTTTATTTTTTATTTTAATTGTATTTTGTATTTTTTCCGGTGTAGCGGTTAAAGAAAGCTTTAAAATGATGCCTCATTCATGTAATTTGATGTTGTATTAAGGAAGTTATGGCGTACTGACAAAACATGGCCTTGAGAAATAATATATGTGATACTTTCGAATCAACTGTTTTATCTGTCATTTTATGTTATTGGTTGCTATAGTAATGAAAGAAAATACATTCAAGAAACATGTGTTGGTTTTTCTGTCTAGGCCTAACTTTAAATTATTTTGTGTGTTTAGTTTTAATTTTATGTACTTATGGTGCATCATTATATAAAAATATTAGCTTTTTGCACTTCTTCATCATTTAAACTTTAAATATGATATATTATATACAAATGTTTCCTATATATAAAGTAGAGCGTTTCACAATAGATCGTTTCAGAAAATGCGTGACGGTAAAATCCGATTCACCCGCTAGCAAACATAGCGCAAACATGACCCGGTACAATCTGTTACACTTATATACCCAACTAAAATTTATTTAGTGCCCCGAGGTTGGCCTTTACACTTCAAAATTTATCATACAAACTTTTGAAAATAAATAATTTGTACAAAATATATAAGTATCAAGTTAAACGTGTTCTCAATCGGTACTTAAATAATATTTTCGAAATTAAAATTTAGACCTATACCTAAATTTCATAAAAAAACACTATAAATATGCTACAGCTGATTGCCTGCAAGCATCATCAGACAACTATTAAGAACTGAAATATACAGAATCAAACAAAAACTGAGAAGGGGAGGAATAGCAAGGGAAAGGAGTACCAGAGAAGGACAAAGAACTGAGCTCTTATTAAAATAAAACATCTCTTATCGAGGCGCACAAAAGTTTTCTTCTTTTGCAGTTTGTTTTTCAAAGTTAAAGCAATAAAAGGCCACAGAATAAAATACATTATAACACATTAGTTCTATAAGTTGTAGATTGTACAATATTAGTCTTCCCCTGTTCCCCAATAGTCGGTGTACATCTCTTAAATTGTAATTGCTTTAAGGCCAACTGTATTACGTCCAAGGGATTTATCATAATTGTTTTACGCTTTTCTATGAGTAAAGCTGAAGTGCATTTACTTTCTGAAACCTTTTAAGAAATTAAGAACTTTAAAACTGATGACAAAATGAAAAGTTTCATAACAAACCAATAAACAAAACAATCGTTTGTGTTATACCTCCATAACATTACAAAAAATTCTTGTGAGACGTGGCAGCTCACTTTAATCTGATTGGCTGCTTAGGATGACAGTTTTGAATAAAATACTGTGTTGGAGACGCAGGAAATAGTTTTGAACCGAAATAATATTTGTGTGCACCAAAATCATATGAAATAAAGTAAGACCGAAATAATTTCATTTTGAGACATGCTTAATACTTATATATAAAGTACATTAAACAATGTAAGTAATTCAGCCATAATCTAAACATGAAAAGTATAGATTGCTAATTTCGACCCTACAGCTGATTTATTACATATTGTGTACAAAATCCTGATCTAAGCTAATAACATATCTGTTCTGTTATTGTTATCGTAATTTATTTTCAAAACATTTTTACAGTATACAATAAAATTTTATTGTTTTGTATATAACGTCTATTTCTTAAGTTCTACAGTACCAAATCTATTTAAATACAACGAAACTGACCTTAGAAGCGTTATTTTACCTTTAAAGTTAATATTAGATGGCTGGTAAGCCAATCCTTAAAGACATTAAGCATGGGCCAGCAGAAGTTTAAAATTTGTATTAATGACATACATTAAAATAAACATATTCTTAAAGCAGAACCTGTACCTTTCTTGATAGTATTTTGTGTAAGCATATTTTAAATGTTTATTTACAGCATCTTTTAGCATAACGTTATTCTAAATAAGATTTTAGACAACGTTATTCTTTTCTTTACTAGTAATTTTTACGGTATATTATACACTTTTAAGTATACCATTTTTTAGCATAAACTTATTTTTAAAGCAGATCTTCGTCAGACTTCTACTTTTCCTTAATTAAAGTTTGGTTAAAGTATATTATTAATTTTCATTTATAGCCCCTTTAAGTATAATCTTATTCGTCAAGCAGAACCTAGACATCCATAAACTTTTCCTTAATAGTACTTTGTATGAGCATATTATTAATTTGCATTTACAGTTTTTTTTTTTTTTTTGTTACAATCTTATTCTTAAAGCAAATTCTGGACAACCTATACTACCTTACTAGTAAGTTTTTAAGCATCCTTATATATTACTAGCTGACCCGTACGGCGTTGGTGGTAACTTTGACCCCCCAAACCCCTCCTAAAATTTCAAAATTGTTCATACCCTTTCTTAGTGAGCACCTATGGCCCTAGAGGAAGCTACATACCAAATTTCATTTCAATCCGTTCGGTAGTTTTTGAGAAATCGTGATAAGTGTGTCAGTGAGTGAGTGAGTGGTATTTCGCTTTTATATAATTTATATAGATTATTTCTCAAATGTGTTTTTTATTGCTATATATTAAGATTGCTATATCTCCCTTAATTCTTCATCAACATTTATTATTCAAGCATCATTTTAAAGCTTATGTTCCCCGCTATTGACGAAAAATAGACAAACAGCTTAAAATTCATGTTTTTATTACCAAAATTTATTAAAATATTTTATATTATACCACCTATGGTTATTAATGAAAGGCGCCATCTATTAACAATCTGTTTAACTAGCATGTCAGCTGTTTGTTAGATTATTTACATTCTGTATGCAAGTATAATATTTCAAACAAATCAATCAAATTAAACCAACGTAAATAAATAAACTCAATTTACTTTAAATCAATGTATTAACTCAGGAAAGTGTAGGCCTACTAGTAACGTGCGAAATATTCGCACGGATCAGCTAGTACTACCTTACTAGTCAGTTTTTAAGCATATTATTAATTTTTATTTGTGTCATCTTTTAGCTTAACCCCATACCTAAAGTAGGTCCTAGAAAACTTTATGTGTTTTCCATACTATAATATTTTGATAAGAATTTTATAAATTTAAATTGATAGAGTCTTTTAGCATAACCTCATTCTTGAAGCAGAACACATACAACTTGTTATTTTTCTTACTCGTAGTTTTTAAAAGCTAATTCTTAATTTTTATTCATCACGGAGAGTGTTTAAATCTAAACAAGTTTATATCCTTTCACACGTCAAGACTCGGCAGTAGTATTAATTTGTTAATTAGGTCAAGAGCTTGCTGCTGTATCCAGTGACGTCATTATTTCTGAGACTACAACTGTAACAAGTGTTCCCTAAAGATATATAAGGGACGGGAGAAATTGTGTCACTAAAGCTTTTGTGGTTGCTAAATAAATGGATGATGCGTACATATTTGCTCCATTGATGTTTCAAGTGATTCATATACAAGCAGTGGCTGGAAATGTCATGATTAAATTGTTAAATACATTTATAAATACAGGAGGGTATAAAATTATTGTGCCATATGACATGCTTCTACTTCCCATACACTTTAAATGTATATACTTAATCTACATACAAGGTGAAATAAGATATTTAAAACTAACTAAAGTGTATAGTATACAATTTTTAAACGTTAAGATAATTGTACTGTTTATGTTCTGTACTGTTCGAAGGTTTACCGCTTCACTAATGTTTGCACGTTGAATACAGGAGACGTTTCTGGCACTTTAGAGGTGCCCATTATCATGGCTTAAGAAATGTCAAGAGAAGCTAGAATTTGCTTTCATTAGGAAGAAATGCATTTACGCAGACTCCTTCCCTGAGAGGTACTGTGCAGGGATATAGAATACAAGAGCTGGTCCACTCCTTTGATGTTGACGCTCGCCGACTGTCCCAACTTTCCTCTCGCCCACCTTCCTATGTGACGTCACTGTCGTGCCGCGCAAGCACGGTTCGCGCCTTAGCTCTCACGTGTTATTTGATATAACGTTGCAGACGAAATTACTGAAACTATTAATTTTATAATACATTATTTTGTCGCGTTACGGCCAAGTTACATCTTTGTTTACCGTGTGTGTAGTGTCAATACTAAAACTAAATAAAGAATAGGCCACCATAAAAATTGTACAGAGTTGATAAGAAATTGAAATTATTGTAGCGGAAAATACTTACGAGAAGCGGTGGGAATGGAGCAGGCATTACCATCGTGACGTCATCACAGTTACAGTCACGGGAAAGTTCTCCGTGGCGGACAGGACTAGCTGTTGTATTCTTTAGCCCTGGGCACTGTGATATAAATTTTAAGGTTAGAAATTTTTCAAAATACGAGGGTTCACTCATAGCCTTACAACATATGAATCTATTAATTTTAATCAAAAGCTTGGTAACACAATTATATGTATGGCCTATACTGATAACCAACATTACCCTAGGAAACCGACTTACCAAATTGTCTTAGATTATCTTAACAAAAAAAAAAAAAAAAAAAAAACAACAATAAATATAGGAAAATTGTTTGCTGTATTGTAATTAAAATATTTGCTGATACATATTACGAATAAAACAGCTGATTTGGATGATAAGCTTATCAAAACTTTATTAAACCAACACACGTTTCTTGAATGCGTATACATTTATTACCATAGCAACTAAATTTTTAAATTTAGAATCAAGTTATTATTATTTACAACCAATTGATTTATGGGTTAGGTAACAGCGAACACACACAAAGAAAAATGTCTAATATATAATAATTCAAACACCTATGACTATTAAAATAATGCCAAATTTATTTTTAACTAGGCCTATTTGACCAATTTAAAATTCGACTTCAAAATACCGTTTCAAAGTTGGTCATGTTTTACTTCCCTAAAAATTAAATATTTCTCTCTTAAACAATCGTCCATTTCCGTGAAAATATCTCAGTATATAAATAATCTGTTTGCATTTGCTTCGACATAAGTCAGTTTGGGGATTGAACCGAAAAGTAGGCTTAGCACTCTAGCAGGATATAAAGTAAATATCTAAGATAAAGGAATTTCAAATAAATCCATCATTTTATCTACAGCGAGTAAATATTAATTTATCGTCTCCGTTATTAATACAGCGACAAAATGAAGAAAGGGGAAATTCTTTAGGGAAATATTTCCCTCTAGAACAAGATTACTACGTAACAGTGCTGCATCCTAAATACCAATAAAATTCCCTTCTTGCGTGAATTATAACTAAATATATTTCTAAGGGAAAGGCATGTTCCACACTTAATCGAATACTGAATTTTTTTTACACAGTATTAAAATAAGTATTGTTGAAGACGATGCGTCTACTTGACATCACAATACAATCATATAATACAAAATATTATAAAAATTTATAGTTTCATGACTTTTTAAAGTTCAACAAATAAGATGCACCTTGTAAATGCACCTTGAAACGCGTTTAGTAAATAAACATATTAGTCGTGATAATATTCGTTGAATTTTTTTTTTTTTTTAGTTCAAACTGTATACAATGTTTCTAAATTTCCAAAACGACTTCAGAACGTATTCAAATAGTGTTACAAAATATATTTTACTAACCTTTAAAAACACTTTTATGTTCAACACATCAACTAAATGTCTTTTCTTTTGGAAATAAAACCCCTTAAGGTGCTCGTCTACTCTACTGTACCTGGAACCTATATCACAGGTGGCAAAGGTGCCATCCAAGTTACTGCTTATCATTTTTCTTAGGCTGTATTATTCCAAACAAAATTCACAGTTTTATTGGAGTGTGCCAGAGAAATAAGGACGCACATGTGAGCTTGAAACCGCCCTCTATGAGAAGCGGCCGTCACACATTGCATTGAACGCCAAACCCCGTATACACAATGCACAATGCATTGCGTTTTCCGCACGACAACCCTCGTATTGTTAGTATTTTCAATACAGCGCATTGCTCCATGAAATAAAACCCCTTACGGGAAGGCAACCCTATCCGCCATATTGAATCCGATTCCCATAAGAGCAACGCCACAGAATAAGTATTTTTTTTCCGTTAATTCGTGGAATAAATTTAAAAAATTTGGTTTCATTTTTAAGTACTGTCATATGGGGATGTTGATTGCTGAATACATTTTCAAAACTCGTTTTATTGTTTTCATAAACCTATAATATAATAGTAAAAAATAGTAAACTTTATACATTTTTTACTCAGTTGCAAAAAAAAATATTGCAAAAAATAGCAATCAAAAAGGTGTTCGTCTACTCTACTGTACATGGAACCTATATTACAGTTGGCAAAGGTGCCATCCAAGTTACTGCTCATCATTTTTCATAGGCTACAAACTCATCCACCAATGAAAAGCTTGTGGCATACTTCTGAAACATATTGACGATAACATGATGTTGTCTATAACTTTAAATAAATTACAAGTGAAAAAACAGGCCATTACTGGGATATGAACAAATGATGACGCTCTAACCACTGTCACGATCATCGCACCAGTGTTTTTAAATAAACTAATGGTTAACAGAATTATCCTACAAGGAATTATACGTTATGTAATAGAATCAACAAAAATGCTATTAAAGATACTAGCATGATTATTCTGATTTTAATTGGGTATATAAGAAGGGCCAATGTCATCTATTTATCAAAACCTGATTTTCGCTGAAAAAATGGGTTATGTTGAATATTCTGCCAACCTTTAATGGTTTTAGTTCTACAGACTATTAACATACTATAAAATGAAAACACGTGTGTGGTAGGGTTGAGCATCGATGGCCGATGTTTTCATGTCGATGATCGATGTTTTTTACAACGAAAGAAATCAACCGATAATTTTACTACATCGATGATTATTTCCGACATCGATGTTTTTAAATATTTACAGTATTTTTAGTGCATTTATTTTGATAAATTAATCATGAATTGACATAATAAGTTCGACATTAATTAAGAACAGAACCTTGTTTTCAATAAGAAGTCAAAATCATATAAATGCAATATTTACGTTTTGTATCAATCAGTTTACAATTTCACTGCTGAGGTCGCACATGTGAGTTTGTCACTGAACATTATGAGGAGCGGCCGACGCACAATGCATTGCGTGCTTCGCACGCCAACCCCCGAATTTTGAGAATTTTCAATACACAATGCATTGCGTGGTTCGCACGACAACCCCCGCATTGGTAGTATTTTAGTAACACAATGCATTACGTAAAAAGGTTCAAAGTTAAAATCTAAAGTAATTTCTACTCATTTAGGCTATAAATATAAAAATAAAAGGTCAGCTCCTAGCATAGGAAATTCGAAATTTGCGTAGCCGTGAACGTGTTAACTCTGTTACTTTGATTGTTTCTTTCACCTCAGGAATTATTGTCTTAGGCCTAAGTAAAGTTTTAACAACAATTTTATAAATAAATATCCACCAACTAACTCTCTTTTCCAGAAATTTACAAAGTGTATAGGTAATTTTATTGGTTAAGGCGTATGTATTATAACTCAAAACTAAGAAGCAATGGAAATCAACCTTCTTTTAACTAAAAAAAGGTTAAAACGTTTTCTAAAGCATGACTTTTTCAAATATACATCGCTGTTTACCGTTAAAATACATCGATGTTTTCAGGTCGATATAATCGACACATCGATGGTTACTGCCGATTTTACCATCGTTGGAGAACATCGATGTATTAACTATCGATGCCCATCCATAGTGTGTGGAGGCTTTCATTACAATCGCGTGATGACTTCAGTTGATTGTAATAATGTAGAATGCTAGTGATTTCTATGGCGTATTTTATTCTCGTGTTTAGCTATGCTTGCGATATGATCCGGGCAAAAGTGTATTACCTATGCATCCTTAAAAAACTGTACTCGTCTTCACAGTGGCAATAAACTAAAGTATACTGCAAAAGCCCGGTATGTTTCAAAAATGCGTCGCAGGCGATCATTGTGATCATGCAATACAATGTCACGTCTATTGAGTAAATGATCATCTGCCACTGCAACTTCATCTGTAACGTGGGCATTGCACCTTCCGGTTCTGCTACAACAATTTTGTTGCCATAAATTCCAGTCGAGTTTATGTATTGTTGATACATACTGTCAGTTTGGATTTTGAATACACAGCGCCGTTAGTTACATATGGTTTTATAAACCAAATTAAATGAAACAAACTCTAAATTTTAGTCCAAATTTCTCTCGATAAATCACTATAAAATAAATAAAAATTGTTTCAGCCATTGTGGATATAAGTGATCTCAAAAGCACAGATAAACAGACAAACAATATATTTGCGATTGTAATATATGTATTGATTACATTATTTACGATAAACATTAAAATCAGGCGTAAATAAAATGCTACTCTAGTTATGGCTTATTATTTATGTTGCATCAAACCTCCATTACATTTTACTTTCTCACTATACTATAGTATAGAGAAAGTACAGTGATCGCAAAAAAAATAAATGTTGAGGTGTTTGTGTCAATATCCATTTTGGGACCCCCTGAATTAAAAAAAGTGTTTTCTACAAAATGTCTGTCTGTATGTATACAAAGCTAGAGAGAAAAATATTCTATCAGTTTCGAATAAATTTGCACCAATCATGTCAATTAAGCCTTTATAGATGCACGAAGAAAGGTTTTGAAATTTTTTGAAAAACAACGCACTTTTTGTCCAAAAACCCCCCAAAAAACAGTTATTATTAAAAAAAAAACAGCTTTAACGATTTTGATAAAATGAGTGTTATTTAAAGCCCTTAATGTACTCTACTATATGTGAAAAACCGCATCTTTCTAAAAATTCTCGTTTAGCTAGTAATAATAATAATAACTGATTTTTGGAGGTTTTTTGCCCGAAAAGGGGGTTGTTGTTCGAATTTTTGAAAAACTTTTTTCGTGCATCTATACAGGCCTAATTGACGTGTTTGGTGCAAATTTTTTCGAAATTGATTGAATAGTTTTCTCCCTAGATAATAATATTTATTAGTTAATCTCCTACTTCAATATCACCTCTCCTACCCCTCCTACAGAAGTCACAATGAATCTGTTTAATAATTTAAATATGTGTGTGAGAAAGTATTTGCCAATTCATGGTACTTTTTATTTATTTAATAATAATTTTTTTTATAGGTTTGTATTTAACATTTCTATTCATGATAAGTAATGTGTATCATATTATAAACGCCTATAGATAATATTGTAAACTACCAACCTGATGGTGACAGATTAAACTCAAGTTCAATTTCAGTATTAGAAGTATCGTTGCCTATCAACAAAGAAGGAAACCTTCACGTTAAATAAAAACATTAATAACATGTCAATAAACAGTTATTTTTCGGCCCAACACTTGTTAATTTAAATTTCTAGTTATTTTTATTTGATTCCCCATAAAAATTGTCCTATTAGAAATATTAAATTTTTTAATATAAATAATTATTTATTTAAATTTCTATTTAAAAGAATTGACGCCAAAAACCGAATACATTACTAAATGCTTTAATTTATGTGCACGGTATTTACGCCCCTTCTACAACTGGGCCTGGTTCACTTTATATTCTTTCTGTGATTAATTGTGTTTGTGATATTAAGGTTGTGAGTGTTGTAATCTAGACACTCGTTAATCAAACTCAGCGAGACGAAATACAAAAATAACACTGTTGGCTTTAGTTAAAAATTCCACGTAAACTGTAATATAACTCGTAACTGTTAATTGAATCCTATTAAAACTAATGCTATACAATTTATTGAAAGATTATCATATATTTTAACGTAAATGTTAATAATTTATTCTAAAACTAGAGATACTTAATATTCTTAACACGTTCACTGCTAAGGACACACATGTGAGCTTGACACCGAACACTATGAAAAGCGGCCGACGCACAGTGCATTGCACGCCAACGCCCGTATTGTGGGTATTTTCAATACATATAGCATTGCGTGCTTCGCAGGCCAATTTTAAGCCTGCCTGCTATGGACGCACATGTGCGTCCGCTTTAAAATATTTGTGCTTATTACATAGAAAGGTTGAAAAATAATGTCTACTCATTTAGACTATAATTATAAAAAATAAAAGGTCAGCTCCTGGCATTGGAAATACGAAAGTGAACGTTTTTAAGGTCAAAACTAGTCTGGGAATGTGTTCAGCTGGCAGGTATTAAGAAGGGCACGCTTTATCTGATAACAAGGAATACACACAGTAATGTACTGTGTAATGAAAATACTCCCAATATGCGGGTTGGCGTGCAAAGCATGCAAGGCACTGTTTATTGAAAATACTTCCAATACGGGGGTTGGCGTGCAATGCACTGTGTGTGGACCGCTTCTCATAGTGTTTAGTGTCAAGCTCACATGTGCGTCCTTAGCAGTGAACATGTTAACTCATTCAAGCTTAAAGCTTTCTAATTTGCCTGGCTGTCTGAGTATAATATATGTACATTTCTATATTTATCTGTTGAGATTTTCTCCGACACATTAAAATAAAACTGCAGCTTCTGTTATAATAATTTTGATTTTATGTTTTACCAAACAGAGAATGAAATTATACTGTTAAATTGTGTAACCGGAGCGAGCTTTCTTAAAAAATTGCCGAAAGAAATTGTTATAGGGAAGCAGACCTCTCCCAGCGTGTAGGTACAAGAAAATTGGACGGCACAAAAACAAATTCGATTAAAATGACAAAATCTGTGATGGTAACCCATGGCAACAAAGTATCCTGCTAATTATTAAACACCAAACAGTATTCCAAGTTGTATATGTATAGATGAAGAGATTGTCACTATCAAATGAAAAGTCAGGCATTTATTTATATTTCGTAGAAGCAAAGCTTTCTTATGAAATCTACCAGCTTGCAAATATTTTCCACTATGTAAATGTATGTCTAAGAAATGTATATTTGTCTATTGCATATCTTGGGTTTTTGACATCTTGGGTTTCAAATATCACATTTATATCAAGCAGTGCTGAGTCATCCTAACTATCGATATATCGAGTGCTCTCTTACTTTACATTTCTACACTATTCATTACAAATAGCAGTGCATAGTTTTAGCATTGTATAATTGGATCATTTTATAATTGGAGCATTTCATATTTAGAGAATTGCATATAGAGACAGTTTATAATTTCAGCATTGTATAATTTAGCATTGTATAATTGGACCATTGTATAATTGGAGGATTATGTAATTTTAGCATTGTATAAAATTGGAACATTGTATTTCATTATTTAGTTGCAACATTTGGTAATTGGATCATTGTATAATTAATTCATTGTATAACTGGATCATTTGTATAATTGGATCATTACGTATATAAATTATATGATTGTTTAATTTATTAAAAATTGTATAGTTAAATCAATATACCGGGTGTCCGGTAATTACGGGATCAAACTTAGGAGAATTGTTCTATGGGACAAAATATAAAAAAAAGTTGATATAAGGTTTGTTTTCCAGATATCCGCTATTTTTTTACAAAATAATTCAAATCTAGAGAACGTTTTGACTGATTGAGTTCAAACTTGCCATGAAATTTAACTTAAAAATGGTATATCTCAAGAAAAATAATCGATACTATCGAATAATGCGTTTAAAAATGGCGGCTGTTTGAAAATGTCAAACCTAAATTACTCAAAAACCTTACATTTTAACGAAAAATGTCAAGATACTTTTTTTGTAGCGCTTCTGATTTCCCGTCGAATAGTGTAACTGTCAAAACAATCTGATAGCATGGTTAAAGATAATGACAATAAATGTACATACAATATTGCTGTGTTTACTGTGATGGTATAGGATGCCGGGATGAACAAACCAATTATTACACATAACTTAACTATTATCCTTTATCCGTTTGTTTTTAAAGTTGCACCATCCAATAGGGAATCAAAAGGACTACAAAAACTTGGCATTTTTTGTTAAAATTTACGGTTTTTGAGCTATTTAGGTTTGAAATTTTCAAACAGCCGCCATTTTTAAACACACTATTCGACAGTATCGATTATTTTTCTTGAGATATATCATTGTCAGTTTAAGCATCACGCCAAGTTTGAACTCAATCAATCAAACGGTTCTCTAGATAAGAATTATTTTGTACAAAACACATAATGGCGGATATCTTGAAAACAAACCTTTTTCAGGAATATGTTTATATAAACTTTTTTTCTTATTTTGACCCATAGAATAATTACTGGACACCCTGTATAATTAGAGCATTGTATAATTAATTGCAACATTGTACGATTATAATATATTGTATAACGTGAAGTTTTGCAATTAGTTACTCCACATTGACCTACATTTCAACACAAATAACTAAAATAGTTTTTAAACTATTCATTTTCTAAAATTGCTTATCATCAAACCCATATTTTTAGAAAACACGTAATTTTAAATTCTGTAAAATCATTATTCGATTTAAAAGTGAGGTAAATGTGTCACAAACATTTTTAAAATTTTCTAAGAAATTTCATATCACACATATAAAGGCAGAAGTATAAATAAATGTACCTGTTAAAATACGAGATACTTTATAATATTGCATTTTATTCTTTACTAAATTATATACAGACTACACTTTGTTTAAGATTTGTTATTTGATTTGTAATACTAGAATTATTAATTTACTTTGTCTGAACGTTGAGTTTATAGTCTACAAATGTAATCAAAACATTTTAAGTTGAACGAAGATGGTTGAAGGAATAATATGATGTAAGTAGCTATTTTACATGCATCGCATTGTTATATACGTATGTACATTGTATATACCATTGGCATGTAAAAGGTTTTTGTTATATTAGAGTTCATAAATAATGTATTTTTAAATTTTATATATCTGCCTCGTCTCGCTACATTGAATGGAAATTCCTGTATTATCGGAAATATAAATATTGTTTCAACACGTATCTTTTAAAACATTTATATTTTGTAAAGCGAAACATCTTGATTGTCCTAATTATAATATACAACTAGGTCACAGTGCCTTCGTAAATACAAGAAGAATACAAACAATGCATTAAACTAAATCTAGTTTCTAATTGATTATATTAAACGAGTCTTTTAGTTGATACTAAACTAAACATACTTCCTAAACATAAGTACATTAATTAAGACTAGACTTAACTAATTTAATTCAATAAATTAAATTAGTCCATTAAATGAGACTAAATTAAATCCAACAACTTTTGTATAAATTAATTATTAAGCCTAATATATTAGACTAATCTAATTTTAGTTCCTTGATTGAATAAACTACTGCAAATTAGTCAATTAATAGAGACTAAAATAAATATGGTTCCTTAATTGACTAAACAAATCTAGTATCCTAATTGATTAAACTAAACCTAATTCTCTAATTGATTAAACTAACAAAGTTTCTTACTAATTGACTAAATTATACTTATTTCATTAATTGACTGAACGAAACCGACTTTATTTATTGAATAAACTAAATCTATTATCTTAATTAATTGAAATAAACATAGTTCGTCTATTGATTAAACTAAAGCAAGTTCCTTAATTGATTAATTTAACATTAGATCCTAATTTATTGTAATAAGTCTAAATTGAATCCGACAATCAGCCTAAAACTACGCAACAAAAACTTAATATTGAAAAAAAATAAATTCTGACTTCATCAAGGAAAAACAGATAAATATTTTTGCTAAACATACAAAATTTTTCAATTATGCATATAATTGTACTGATATATTCCAGAACAAATACATTATTTTGGGTATTTTTAATTTAATTACAACAAATTCTTATCTATATAGTTTAGTTTCCATTCGATGTATATTCGATGGACGACACATAGAAACTTTTCTATAGTAAAAGCATTGGATCATTAACAACTGTCCACAAACCCTGATCTCATAAAATTTCATAGTCTATCCTTTTAAACTATAAAGGTCTTGATAATGTTGCGAGCTGCCTGATAGCATTACATTTTACGGAAAGAAGACTCCCGTTTCCATTCACACCTTTACACCAATAACCCTAAAAACGCTTCCCTATATACTTTACTTGATGTTTAAAGGTTTTTTATGAACAAGAAAGAGACCTCATACAGTTCAATAGACCTGCTTGATATTAACACATTCACTGATACGCGAATTTCGTATTTGCTATGTTAGGAGCTGAACTTTTATTTTATATTTATAGCATAAAGGAGTAGAAATTACTAATATATTTTTTTTTAACCTTGCTACTTAATAATCACCAATATTTTAAAGCTTACGCACATGTGCCTCCATAGGACATAGCATTAAAATTGGCGTGTGAAGCAGGCAATGCTCTGTGTATTGAAAATTCTCCTAATACGGTGGTTGGCGTGTGAAGCACACTATGCATTGTGCATTGAAAATACCCCAATGGGGGGGGGGGGGGTTGGCGTGCAAAGCACACAATGCACGGAGTATTGAAAATACCCCCAATACGGGGATTGGCGTGCAATGCACTGTGCGTCTGCTGCTTTTCATAGTATTCAGTGTCAAGCTCACATGTGCGTCCTTTACACAACTGTAACACTGTTACTCCACTTCCACTTACTGCGTCACAACTTACTGTTGTTATAAACTCATCAGGATCATAACGATCACGTTTTGTGGAGGTCTAATGTCAATATACTGAAAACAGCAATGACACAGTGGGTAGAATAGTTAGGTAATTAAAGTCAATTGTTAATCATTTGCATAGCTGTAAGAATTTGCGCTAAGTCTTTAGAAGAAAATATGTTTCTTTTAATGGTTCGTTATGGTGCGAAGTTATGGTCATAGTTTCTCAGACAATGCTAACGTCACCTGAATTATTATTTGGCATTTACGTATTAATCGGACCAGTAATGTATTTCCGAAGAAAAACCACACACAAGAAACCAACTGCGTAATTTTGGTATCAAAACACAGCGAATGATATATTTTGTTTTAAGTTTTTCTTTCAATTAAAAAAGTTTGCATAATGGCACTGGGACAAACAGCAATAACTCTAATACAAAGGCAGACGACAAGTGCCCATCCCCGATGTCGCACAATAGGCCTGAGGGTAAGGGTTTTATTACGGTCATTTATATTTGCCTCACGCTGAGGTGAAATGAACTATATGAAAAGCAGCCGACGCACTGTGCATTGCACGCCAATCCCCGTATTGGGGGTATTTTCAATACTCCGTGCATTGCGTGTTTTGCACGCAAATGCCCGTATTGGGGTATTTTCAATGCAAAATGCATAGTGTGCTTCACACGCCAACCACCGTATTGGGAGAATTTTCAATACACAAAGCATTGCCTGCTTCGCACGCCAATTTTAATGCTATGTGCTATTGAGGCACATGTGCGTCAGCTTTAAAATATTAGTGATTATTAAGTAGGAAGGTTCAAAATAACATATTAGTAATTTCTACTCCTTTATGCTATAAATATAAAATAAAAGTTCAGCTCCTAGCATAGCAAATACGAAATTCGCGTATCAGTGAATGTGTTAATACCAAGCAGGTCTATTGAACTGTATGAGGTCTCTTTCTAGTTCATAAAAAACCTTTAAACATCAAGTAAAGTATGTAGGGAAGCGTTTTTAGGGTTATTCCTGTAAAGGTGTGAATGGAAACGGGAGTCATCTTGCCGTAAAATGTAATGCTATCAGGCAGCTCGCAACATTATCATGACCTTTAAACTTTCAGCGGATAGACTATGAAATTTTATGAGATCAGGCTTTGTTAATGACCCAATGCTTTTACTATAGAAAAGTTTCTAGGTGTCGTCCATCGAATATATACAAGCTTTAATAAAACTTACCGAACTAGATAAGAATCTGTTCCAATTAAACTAAACATACCCAACATAATTTATTTGTTCTGTAATATTTCAGTATAATTGTATACATAATTAAAACATATTGCATGTTTAGCAGAAACAGTTATCTGTTTGTTTCTCGATGAAGTCAGAGTTTATTTTTTAGTCAATATTAAGTTTTTGTTACATAGTTTCAGGTTGAATGTTGAATTTAATTTAGGTTTATTTCAAGAAATTAGGATCTAAGGTTATATTAATCAATTAAGGAACTTGGTTTCGTTTAATCAATAGACGAACCATCTTTATTTCAATTAATTAAGATACTAGATTTAGTGTATTCAATAAAGGAAGTCGGTTTAGTTCAGTCATTTAAGACATTAAGTATAATTTAGTCAATTAAAAATTTAAGTTTATTTTATTAAATTAAGAAACTTGGTTAGTTTAATCAATTCGAGAACTAGATTTAGTTTAGTCAATTAAGATACTAGATGTGTTAAGTCAATTGAGAAACTAATTAATTAATTAATTATTAATTATCACTTAATTAATCATTAATTATTACTTAATTAATAACTATTAATTTACTTATTTAACTACTTAAGTAAGGAACTAAAATTAGTTTAGTCTAAATTAATAGACTTAATTAATTTAATCAAAAACTAGATATATTTAGTCTCAATTAATTTACTAATTTAATTTATTCAATTAATATACTAGACTTAGTTTAGTCAATTAAGGAAGTCGATTTCGTTCAGAAAATTAAGGAACTAAGTATAATTTAGACAATTAAGAATTTAACTTTAGTTTATTAAATGAAGAAATTTTGATAGTTTAATCAATTAGAGAACTAGATTTAATTTAATCAATTAAGACACCAGATTTATTTCAGACAGTTAAGAAACTAGTTTTAGTTTAGCCTCTATTAATTGATAAATTTAATATAATCAATCAAGGAACTAAAATTAATTTAGTCTAATATATTGGGCATAATTAATTTATACGAAAGTTGCTAGATTTAATTTAGACTCAATTAATGGACTAATTTAATTTATTCAGGTTAAATACTAGATTTAGTTTAGTCAATTATGAAATTACATTTAATTTAGCCTCTATTAATGCACTTATTTAATTTACTCATTTAAGGAACTAAAATCAATTTAGTCTAAATTAATGAACTGAATTCATTAACTCAAAAAAATACGAGATTAAATTTTGTCTCAATTAATGGACTAATTTTTTATTGAATTAAATTAGTTAAGTCTAGTCTTAATTAATGGACTTATGTTTAGGAACCATGTTTAGTTTAGTCTCACTTAAACAACTAGTTTAATATAATCAATTAAGAAATATATTTAGTTTAACGTATTGTTTGTATTCTTCTTGTATTTACGAAGGCACTGTGACCTAGTTGTATATTATGATTAAGACAGTCAAGATGTTTCGCTTTACAAAATATAAATGTTTTAAAAGATACGTGTTGAAACAATATTTGTATTCCTGATAACAAAGGAATTCCATTCAATGTAGGAAGACGAAGCAGATATATAAAATTCAAAAAATTTAAAAATACATTATTTATGAATATAAAAAAAACGTTTTACATGCCAACGGTTTATACAATGTACAGCCTTATAAAACAATGTGATGCATGTAAAATAACTACTTACATTATATTATTCCTTCAACAATCTTCGTTCAACTTAAAATGTTTTGATTGCATTTGTAGACTGTAAACTTGGCGTTCAGACAAAGTAAATGAATAATCTCTATCTAGTTTTAGAAATCAAATAACAAATCTTGAACAAAGTGTAGTCTGTATACAAGTTAGTAAAGCATAAAATGCAATATTATAAAGTATCTCGTGTTTAATAGATACATTTATTTATACTTCCGCCTTTATTTATGTGATTTGAAATTTCTTAGAAAATAAAAAAAATGTTTGTGACACATTTATCTCAATTTTAAATCTAATAATGGTTTTACAGAATTTAAAATTACGTGGTTTTCTAAAAATATGGGTTTGATGATAAGCAATTTTAGAAAATGTTTTGTTTAAAAACTATTCAAGTTAGGCCTATTTGGCTACTTTTAGTTATTTGTGTTGAAATGTAGGTCAATATGGAGTAACTAATTAGCAAAACTTCACATTATACAATATTATAATCATACAATGTTCCAATTAATTATACAATGCTCTAATTATACAGGGTGTCAAGTAATTATTCTATGGGTCAAAATAAGAAAAAAAGTTTATATAAACATATTCCTGAAAAAGGTTTGTTCTCCAGATATCCGCCATTATGTGTTTTGTACAAAATAATTCTTATCTAGAGAACGGTTTGATTGATTGAGTTCAAACTTGGCGTGATGCTTAAACTGACAAATGTATATCTCAAGGAAAATAATCTATACTATCAAATAATCTGTTTCAAAATGGCGGCTGTTTGAAAATTTCAAACCTAAATAGCTCAAAAACCGTAAATTTTAACGAAAAATGCCAAATTACCTTTTTTGTAGTCCTTTTGATTACCTATTGGATTGCGTAACTTTAAAAACAATCGGATGAAGGATAATAGTTAAGTTATTTGTAATAATTGGTTTGTTCAACCCGGCATACTATACCAACACAGTAAAAACAGCAATATTGTATGTACATTTGTTGTCATTATCTTTATCTTAGCTATTACCCTTCACCTGATTTTTTGACACTTACACTATTCGACAGGAAATCAAAAGGGCTACAAAAAAGGTATCTTGACATTTTTCGTTAAAATGTACGGTTTTTGAGTAATTTAGGTTTGAAATTTTCAAACAGCCGCCATTTTTAAACGCATTGTTCGATAATATCGATTATTCTTCTTGAGATATAACATTTGTTAGTTAAATTTCATGCCAAGTTTAAACTCAATCAGTCAAACCGTTCTCTAGATTTGAATTATTTTGTAAAAAAAAAAAATTGCGGATATCTGGAAAACAAACCTTAAGTCAACTATTTTTCTTATTTTGACCCATAGAACCATTCTCCGAAGTTTGATCCCGTAATTACAGGACACCCTGTATATTGATTTAACTATACAATTTTAAATTAAACAATCCTAGAATGTATATATGTATTGATCCAATTATACAAATATCCAGTTGTACAAGGAATTAATTATACAATGATCCAATGACCCAATGTTGCAACGAAATAATGAAGAACAGTGTTCCAGAAATACAATGCTAAAATTACATAATCCTCCAATTATACAATGGTCCAGGTATGCGATGCTAAAACTATGCGCTGCTCCAATTATACAATGCTGAAATTATAAACTGATCTAACTATGCAATTCTCTAAATATGAAATGCTCCAATTATAAAATGATCCAATTATACAATGCTAAAACTATTCAATGCTATTTGTAATGAATAGTGTAGAAATACAAAGTGACAGAGTACTTGATATATCGATAGTTAGGATGACTCAGCACTGCTTGAATATAAAAGTGATATTTAAAACTCAAGATGTCAAAAAATATGCAATAGACAAATATAGATTTCTTAGAAATACATTTACATAGTGGGAAATATTTGCAAGCTGGTAGATTTCATAAGAACGCTTTGCTTCTAAGAAAAAAAGGAAAATATAAATAAATGCCTGACTTTTCATTTGACATTAGACATTATTTCATTCTAAAGTACAACGTGTTTTCATCTTAATTGTGTCATTATTTTTGGTGTTTCTAGTAAACCGTTAAAAGGCTATTTCAAAACATATACAAAATAAAACCAATTCTTTTAGTAATATTTGGTACAAAAATAAAATAAAATGTATTTTCAAAGCTTTATCTAACTACAGTTTGATACGAAAGTCTTCTTCCATATTTACAGAATACTAAATTTTATACTCTGAAAACCGTTTTCACTGTAATTAAAAATGTAATAAAGCAACAACTGTATTAATCGCTCGTGACAGCTGATTTTAACTGTTAGCAATAAAACTATAAGCAATAAGTATTTCATTAGCTTGTGACACCTAACAAATGTGAAATATATTTGTATTTTTATTTTTTTTATTTTCATTCATTTAATACAATAAGAAAGACACAATAATACATTAAATACTATAAAATACAAAAAAGAGAAAAAAACAAAACAATATTACTTCTAAAACCTAAAACAATAAAAAACTTAATATGCACAACAACAGAAGAAGAAATACATTAAATACTATAAAATACACAAAAGAGAAAAAAACCAAAACAATATTACTTCTAAATCCTACAATAATGTAACGTCCCACCAACTGGTTACAACCTTTCTATCATTTATCCTTACCGACATTTCCCAAATAGTTATCCTTTTCTCCGCCAGACGTCGACTCCGTACGGTATCTGCAGCCGTACATACTGCTTTAGTATGCGATAGCATTTTGTAACCGATCAGCTGATCCATATCTCGTGAGTTGAAATTCGCTTTGTCATGAGAGTTGCTAGAAGGTCGGCCATTAGCCGGTTACGAACAAAACCTTTAAGACGCTGCCAAGTGGTAGTTATGTTGTTACACTTTAAATAATTTAGTCGCGACTTAACGACGGTGTGTCGCTAAATAACATGACTTTCTTCTAAACCTTTGCTTTCCGGATAACAGGTATGAATATTTTAGCTTTACCTTGATAATTATAAAATATTTACTTGTAAAACTTAATAAGGTCATTTCCACTTTGGTTTATGAATAACTTTAATAACTCATTTTGTTCGATTTAATAGAGAAACCTATGTATTTCATTTTTACTACAGCCTAAATTTTAAATGCAATCTTACAGCCTACAAAAACTTTAAAGCTGATAACAGTTTGATTATTACTAAAGTCTAAACATATTTCAACAAAACTGGCCTAAACTGATCTGTATTAATTAACTATAACTGTGTAGTTTTCTACAGTATAACCAATATTGAAAACTTTTAATAAGCTATAAGCATAATATTACTGATATGTAACTAAACGTTAACATTTTTTTTTATGTTACCATGTGGCTTAGCAAACATGTAGAGACAGTCTTATGCAACATTACACATGTTGTATTAACCATTACAATCTAAGTAGCAATTTGCCATCTTGTGCTACAAATTTTAATAAAACAGCCAACTCAAAGAACTATCATTTTATGCTTATTTAAATTAGCTGCAAGTTTTCTAAAAAAGAAATTGTTATTTATGTTATACAGTTATACTGGTTCAACTCCAGGGAATATTATAGAATACAATGGCATAACCTGCACCACAGCTACGCCTTGAAAAGGCCTACTTTTCAACAGAACTTTTAAAAAAAAACATTGGGTGTGCGTCGGACCACACGGTGGAAGTTATACTTCTTTGGCCATTCTCATACACCCACTCACGCACACAAACAGACAGGATATATAAATGAAATATAAGACATTTTTCAATATTATTCAATATATTTATCTTCAATATATTATACGTGACTTCATTATTATATTATACACCTATATTATCATTATCAGTAATTATATATTGTGGATTCGGTGACCCTACTGTCGATTAATCGATAGTTCTTAAAAATTTGTTCTTACTTTTCAGCGTGACGCGGTTTCTCGACCAACATCCCATCCCAAAGTGTCTAACGGGCGCAAAGAAGTATAACTTCCGATAGTTCTTAAAAATTTGTTCTTAATTTTCAGCGTGACGCGGTTTCTCGACCAACATCCCATCCCAAAGTGTCTAACGGGCGCAAAGAAGTATAACTTCAAAATAAAAACAATAAAATATATCTACAGTGCTTCATTTAAAGACAGAATTTAATTTAAAATATGAACGATCTGCAGTTGTTCTTTTTCTTTTGTGTTAAATGTTAGATAGGCTGTATTTTGAAAAGTAATTTTGTATATGTGTACTATTTAGGATATGTTAGTATTTAATAATTGGGAGGAGCAAGCTAGCACATTTCGGACCTTAGCCCTAAGGGCTGCATATTAGAAATTTCACACTTTTTTTTATATATAGAGAGACGTCTCATAATTAATTTTGTCTATTTATTCAATTATTTATAATTACCTTTTAGAGTTGGCCAACGACATATATATTTATTCTTAAAACAAATCCATGGTATTTCATGTTAAAACTTTGTAACTTGTTAATCTTTTTTCTGTATAAATTCTGTAATTATTATTAAAAGGGAGGGTTTTTGATTTTTATTTTGGGGAGGGCTTTTAAATTCAATTTAATAAAATATATATGTTTTCTTTTTAAAATCTCAAACTTTTCTTGTATTAAGGTCATAATAATAATTTCTTTTTGTATTAAGGGCATTTAAACTTTTTTATTTTGGTTAATAAAGCCAAAAATTATATCTATTTCTATGGTTTATTGAGCTAACCTCTAGGTATCCTGTGCATTGTAAGAGATAAGCTGAAATATTCCTACTTTTGGTGATATTTAAATTCTAAGGTAAGTTTTGAACAGTACCAATCTATGTGGCCCAGTATCGTTTCCGTTCCCTTAATTATTCTTTTGTAAGATTGGTACAATAATAAAAAAAACTTAATATACACAACAACAGAAAAAACTTAAGAAGAGAAAAAGAGTAAAAAGGAATGAATAATGCAGCCTCCGTGGGTCTGCCCGTTTTGAGGCTGCATATATCTCAATTAAAATAAAAAGAAAAGAAAAAAAACAGAGTTTAAGATGACATCGGGAGCAGTTAGTTCTTAATAAATTAAAATTAAATTTAATATTCATTACAAATATAAATTAAAAAGACAAGAATAATTTGTACTGTGATAATAAGTTAATTAGGCCAAACGATCTGCATTTATAACATAAATATAACTAAGTTAAAATTACACATACGTAACACACACTCACATACCATAATAAATCATACACACTTTCTTTCATACCTACATATAGACATTCGTAGCTACAAGTTTATAACATATTGTTTCGTTGTACGTATATTTAAGGAATAAAATTATAATAATTTAGATTTTTTGTTGTACCAAACAGAGAGTGAAAAATACCGTTAAATGATGTAACCGGAGCGAGATTTCTTAAAACCTTTCCGAAAGGAATTAATTGTTATAGGGAAGCAGAACTCTCCCAGAATGTAGGTACAAGAAACATGGACGCCACAAACACAAATTGGATTAAAATTGCAAGATCTGTGATGGTAACCGAAGGCAACAAAGTATCCTGCTAATGGGTAAACACCAAACAGTATTCCAAACAGAAGCTGCAGTTTTATTTTAATGTGTCAGAGAAAATCTCAACAGATAAATATAGAAATCTATATATTATACTCAGACAGCCAGGCAGATTAGAAAGCTTTGAGCTTGTATGAGTTAACACGTTCACTGCTAAGGACGCACATGTGAGCTTGACACTAAACACTGAGAGAAGCGGCCGATGCACAATGCAATGCTTCGCACGCCAATCCCAGTGTTAGGAGTATTTTCAATACAAAATTCAAAGCGTGATTCGTACGCCAACCCTCTGTATTGGGAGTATTTTCAATATACAATGCATTGTTTGCTTCGCTCGCCAATTTTAAGCCTACTGGCTATGGACGCACAAGTGCGTCCGCTTTAAAATATCAATGATTATTACGTAGAAAGTTTCAAAAATAAAAAAAATATAGTAATTTCTACTCATTTAGACTATAAATATAATAAACGGTACCAGATAACTGCCACATACTTTCTCCCAGTTGAAACAATATGTGTACCAAATTCCATTTTCTGGGCCATATCGTTTTTGAGATATAATACAAACAATATTTATGATTTTATTGGTTGTTTCAACCCTTAAATTCGAAATATTTTGCAATCCTTTCTTCGTACTAGGAACTGGCACATACTTTCTCACAAACATATTGAAATTAAAAAAACTGATTCACTGTGATTCATTATTGTATTAGGAGGGGGAGGGACACATTAAATTAGGACAGTAACTAATAAATATTATTATTATTATTAAAACTATTCGATCGATTTCGAACAAATTTGCACCAAACATGTCAATTAGGTCTGTATAGGTGCACGAAAAAATGTTTTGACAAATTTTGAAAAAACTTTTTGGCCAAAACCCCCCAAAATCTGTTATTATTATTACCTAACCGAGAACTTTTAGAAAGATGCGTTTTTTTTTAACATGGTAGGGTACATTAAGGGCTACAAATAAGCAAAATTTTATTAAAATCGTTAGAGCCGATTTTGAGAAATTTTAATTTTTCTCGTATTTTGGCCATTTTTAGGGGGTAAAACTCCTTAAAAATAAAAAAAATTTAAAAATAATAAAATGTCTAGAAAATTCCAGACGTACACCTACATACAAAATGTCATAAAAATCGGACCGTTGGTATGGTCTCCAGCTCTGTACACATCTTAACAGACACGCGGACAGACATCACAAAAAAACAGTTTTTGGGGTTCAGAGAGCATCAAAACAAATAATTCCACTAAAAATATTTTTGTGTTCAGGGAGCAGCAACACAGATAATTCCACTCAAAATTCAAAATCGAAAATTTGGACGAAAAAAATACTATCTCCATATATTACGTATGGTGGGGGAAGTAAAAAATGAACAAATTGCTTTGTGCATTGCAAATACGCAATGCTATGTGTATTGAAAATTCTCCCAATACGGGGTTGACGTGTAAAGCACTGTGCGTCGGCCAATTCTCATAGTATTCATTGTCAAGCTCACATGGCGTCCTTAGCAGTGAACGTGTTAAGAAAAGCAGGAAGTATCTCTAGTTTTACAGTAAATTATTTATATTTACGTTAAAATATATGATAAACTTTCAATAAATTTTATACCATTAGTTTTAATAGGATGCATTTAATGGTTAGGAGTTACATTACAGTCTACGTGAAATTCTCAACTAAAGCCAACAGTGTTATTTTTGTATTTCGTCTCGCTGAGTTTGATTAACGAGTGTCTGGATTACAGCACTCACAACCTTAATATCACTAAAACAATTAATCACAGAAAGAATATAAAGTGAACCTGGCCCAGTTGTAGTAGGGGCATAAATACCGTCCACATAAATTAATGTAATTAGTAATGTATTAGGTTTTTGGCTTCAATTCTTTTAAATAGAAATTTAAATAAATAATTATTTATACTTATAAAAGCCAAATACCATTGACTCATTGACTCATCACAGTTTCTCTAAAACCACGAGGCCTACAAACCTGAAATTTGGCACTAATACTCTTTATAGGCTCTAGACGCGCACTAAAAAAGGGTTTAAAAAAATTCGAAATTTTAGGGGGGTTTTTGGGGGTCAAAGTTAGTAAATCACGATTTCTCAAAACCTACTGAACGGATTGGAATGAAATTTAGTATGTAGCTTCCTCTAGGGCCATAGGTGCTCGATAAGAAAGGGTTTAAAAATTTCGAAATTTTAGGTGGGTTTGTAGGGGACAAAGTTACAAAATCACGATTTCTCTAAAACTATCGAACGGATTGGAATGAAATTTGGTACGTAGCTTCCCCTAGGGCCATAGGTGCTCGCTAAGAAAGTTTTTCAAAAAGTTCTCAATTTTACGGGAGGTTTGGGGGGTCAAAGTTACTACAAAAAACCATCGAAAGGATTGGAATGAAATTTGGTATGTAGCTTCCTCTAGGGACCTAAGTACTCGTTAAGAATGGGTTTTAAAAAATTCGAAATTTTAGGGGGGTTTGGGGGTCAAAGTTACTAAAAAGAAACACCGAATGGATTGGAATGAAATTTATTATGTAGCTTCCTCTAGGGCCCTAGGGCTAAGAAAGAGTTTAAAAAAATTTTAATTTTAGGGGAGGTTTGGGGGGGGGTCAAATAAACTAAAAATCCTTATAAGAAATACATAGTGTAATATATTTATTAATATAATATATTTTTTGTTAATATACATTTATTTAACTTTGATTTGTTTATCTGTGCAAAGCCGGGTCGGGCCAGCTAGTTTATATTAAAAAAGTTAATATTTATAATTGGATACTTTGTATGGGGAATCAAATAAAAATAACTACAAAATTAAAGTGGCTAGTTGTTGGACCGAAAAATAACTGTTTATTGAAATTGTATTAATGTTTTTATTTAACGTGTATGTTTCCTTCGTTGTTAATATGCTACGATACTCCTATTACTGAAATTGAACTTGTGTTTAATCTGTCACCATCTTGTTAGTAGTTTACAATATTATCTATAGTCATTTATAAGATGTTACACATTACTTATCATAGATATTAATGTTAAATCTAAACCAATAAAAAAAATTTAATTATTATTTAATAAAATTGTAATGGAGGTTTGATGCAACTCACATAACAAGCCATAACTAGAGTAGCATTTTATTTACGTCTGATTTTAATGTTTTTAATAAACAATGTAATCAATACATATATTACAATCGCAAATATATTGTTTGTCTGTTTGTCTGTGCTTTTGTGCTCACTTTTCTCCACAATGGATGAAAACATTTTTATTTAGTTTTCAGTGATTTATTGACACAAATTTGGACTAACATTTAGAGTTTGTTTCATTTAATTCGGTTTATAAGATACTAGGGGCTCTTCCCCTGGACGCTTCGCTTCGCTCGTAGTTGAAAAATTCGCTAAAGAGTCTCGTTAATCTTTGGCTCGTATGTACATAGGTGACCGAGCATAAATCAGCTGTTTTATTTGGCAGCTGACTTAAACTCATTAAACATTATCTCCATTAGAATAACATGGGAAATTTTAAGGATTGTGTGCTCCTTCTCGGGTGAATAGAGGCTAAACGGATGATTTGATTTTAAATCTGATGGAAAATCGTTAGTTTGAAATTAAATTTTCTACAACTTTTTTATTTAAAATGTTTTGCTATCTCTTACCGTTTTTTTACAAAACGCAATCGAAGTGGAAAAATGAAAAATTTAAAAAATCTTTCCCGCCCAAAAGATGCTTTTAAAGTTTAAAATGTTAACTTTTAGTAATTTTTCACAAGGTTTCTCGTCGAGAGCTTTAATTCAAATATGAAGGGGGTCCGATTACGGGAAATGCATCATAATTAATGTCAGTGAATCAGTGTTACCGTCTAGCTTTGAAGACGTTGGGCGGAGCCTCCCTTCTCGGATGAATGGATGATTGGATCTTGATTCTGACGGAAAATCTCTTATTTGAAATTTAATTTTCTACAACTTTTGAATTTAAAATTTTTTTGCTATCTCTTACCAGTTTCTTACTAAACGCGCTCAAAGTGAAAAAATTAAAAAATCAATAAAATCTTTCTCCCCCCAAAGGTGCTTCCAAAATTAATGTTAAATTCTGGCAATTTTCCCAAAAGTTTCTCGTCGAGAGCTTTAATGCAATTATGAGGTCAAGGGGGTTCCGATTACGGGAAGTGCCTAATAATTAATGTCAGTGATTCAGTGTTACCGTCTAACTTTATATCAGTAGATATTAATATGTAACTATCGGCGCTGTGTAGGGGAAGGTGGGGAAACCGTGCGTAGGGGGTAACTGTGCGCACCACAATATTCATAACTTCTAAATGCATTACAACGCCCCGGTTGGTCAAAAAGGAACATTGTACAGAGAGTATGACTGCTACCTGACAACCACGGGTCACACTAAGATAACAGAGTACGATGTTGCAGAACTTTTTAAGTAAAACTTTTGTAAAGTCTGCAACAATGAAGAACGCAATTTCAGGGTTTTCCTCAGCTGAAATTTTTTCTTTTGACTCCAACAAGTTCTCAGAGCAAGATTTTACATCCGCAAAATTTTTAAACAATGAAGAAATTATCGTAACTAGCTGTGAGACTCCAAAATCTAAAAACACAACAGAACCTACAGAAAATAATTATGAAATTGACTTGGAGAATCCAACTGATAATTTCATGAGTAACTTGTATATCAACCCGCAGCCATCAACATCAAAGTCGGATAACTCCTTTATGCAATTTTCTCCTATTTTACAAAAGAAGACAAACAATGAGAAAAATACCAGTTCGGCGGCAAAAACAAAGTTCAGAATTGCTGACTTCAACACCTATGAAAAAGAAGCTAGAGGACGTTGAAAGAAAAAGGAAGATCAATGCGACGAAAAAAAAGAAACGGAGTTAAAAAAAGGCAGACAGAATGTTAAATATGGAAGCAGTGAAAATTGAAAATGGTTTAGCAGGTAGAAAACTTGATTTCAAAAACAAATCCTTAAAAAGAAGAAAGAAATCTTTGGTTAGAAACGAGACATCAGATGAGTCTGAAGTAGAAGAAAAGATCTATGCCAAGATGATGATGATGATGACATAATTGATTTAGTAGACCCAAATCTTGTCGACAAATCATCAGCTGACCTTTGTTCCGTGTGTTTGGACATAGGAAAAGACCGTGAAATTTGGTACAGATGTGTCTACATTTCATCATGGAGCCATGCAGAATGCACCGGATGGGAATCTGCAGAAAACTACATGTGCTACTTTTGTAAAACTTAAGTTCTGTAACTTTTTAAATTTAATAACTAAACTTTTTAAAATAAAATAAATCATTATTACCATTGTTAGTTTTCAGTTTTAGTTATGTTTTAGTTTTTATGTCACAAATGCATTATTATTTATAAATGTATTGTACAATTACATTTCTTCTAGTAAATACTAAATTTTTATTACTAACCCAAAGTTGTACTTTCCGCGCACAGTTACCCTACTCCAAGCGCATGGTCACCCCAACGGTACGGATGCGCCAATGCATAGTTGTAGAATTTGAGTTATGTAAAATTTATGCGTAAGTCTAAACAATTCAGAAAAAAACACTAGAAACTAGAATAAATGGGCTACAGTTCTATATAATTATTTATAAATTTACTCTTAAAATATCAAATTTTCAGCGGTTTTTGCTTCAGTGCGCACAGTTTCCCCACCTTCCCCTATTCAAAATCCAAACTGACAGTATGTATCAACAATACATAAACTCGACTGGAAGTTATGGCAACAAAATTATTGTAGCAGAACACGTGGAAGGTGCAATGCCCACGTTACAGATAAAGTTGTAGTGGCAGTTGATCATTTACTCAATAGACGTCACATTGTATTGCGTACTCATGTACACCGGGCTTATGCAATATCCTTTAGTTTATTGCCACTGTGAGGACGAGTATAGTTTTTTAAGGATGCATAGGTAATACATTTTTGCCCGTATGAAATCGCAAGCACAGCTAAACATGGGAATAAAATACGTCATAGAAATTACTAGCATTCTACAATATTACCTTTAATTAATTAAAGGCATCACCAGATTGTAATGAAAGCCTCCACACACTAGGAATGGGCATCGATCGTTAATACATTGATGTTCTCCAACGGTGGTAAAATCGGCAGTAACCATCGATGTGTCAATTATATTGACCTGAAACATCGATGTATTTTAACCGTAAACATCGATGTATATTTAAAAAGTCATGCTTTAGAAAATGTATTAACCTTTTTTTAGTTAAAAGAAGGTTGATTTCCATTTCTTCTTAGTTTTGAGTTGTAAGACATACGCCTTACCGAATAACATAACCTATAAACTTTGTAAATTTCTGGAAAAGAGAGTTAGTTGGTGGATATTTATTTATAAAATTGTTGTTAAAACTTTACTTAGGGCTAAGACAATAATTCCTGAGGTGAAAGAAACAACAACAATCAAAATAACAGACTTAACATGTTCACTGCTACGCAAATTTCGTATTTCCTATGCTAGGAGCTTACCTTTTATGTTTTATATGTATAGCCCAAATGAGTAGAAATCACTTTCTGTTTTAATTTTGAACCTTTTTACGTAATAATCACTAATATTTTAAAGCGGAACACGTGTGCGTCCAAGCACATTGGCTTAAAATTGGCGTGTAAAGCACGCAATGCATTGTGTTATTAAAATACTTCCAATACGGGGGTTGGCGTGCGAAGCACGCAATGCATTGTGAATTGAAAATTCTCCCAATAGGGGGATTGGCGTGCAAGGCACGCAATGCTTTGCGAATTGAAAATACTCCCAATATGGGGGTTGGTGTGCGAAGAACGCAATGCATTGTGCGTCGGCCGCTTCTCATAGTGTTCAGTGACAAACTCACATGTGCGTCCTCAGCAGTGAAATAGTTAACTAATTGATACATAACGTAAATATTGCATTTATATATGATGTTGACTTCTTATTGAAAACAAGGTTCTGTTCTTAATTAATGTCGAACTTATTATGTCAATTCATGATTACAGTAATTTATCAAAATAAATGCACAAAAATACTGTAATTATTTAAAAACATCGATGTCGGAAAGAATAATCGGTGTAGGAAAATTATCGGTTACTATCGTTGAAAAAATCATCGGTTATCGATGCTCAACCCTACTACACACGAGTTTTCATTTTATAGTAGCCTATGTTAATAGTCTGTAGAACTAAAACCATTAAAAGTTGGCAGAATACTCAACAAAACCCCTTTTTTCAGCAAAAATGACATTGATAAATATATGACATTGGCCCTTCTTATATACCCAATTTAAGTCAAAATAATCATGCTGGTATCTTTAACAGCATTTTTGTTGATTCTATTGCATAAAGTATTATTCTTTGTAGGATAATTCTGTTAACCTTTAGTTAATTTTAAAATACTGGTGCGATGATCGTGACAGTGGTTAGAGCGTTATCATTTCTTCATATCCCAGTAATGGCTTGTTTTTTCACTTGTAATTTATTTAAAGTTATAGACAACATCATGTTATCGTCAACATGTTTCAGAAGTATGTCACATGCTTTTCATTGGTGGATGAGTTTGTAGCCTATTGAAAAATGATGAGCAGTAACTTGGATGTCACCTGTGATATAGGTTCCAGGTACAGTAGAGTAGACGTGCACCTTAAGGGGTTTTATTTCCAAAAGAAAAGGCATTTAGTTGATGTGTTGAACATGAAAGTGTTTTTAAGGTTAGTAAAACATTCTGTAACAATCATTGAATACGTTTTGAAGTTGTTTTGGAAATTTATAAAAATGTTATACAGTTTGAAACCAAAAAAAATATAAAAATTTCGAAGAAAAATATCACGACTAATATGTTTATTTACTAAACGCGTTTCATTTACAATGTGCATCTTAATTGGTGAACTTTAAAAAATCATGAAACTATACATTTTTATAATATTTTGTATTATATAATTGTACTAGCTGACCCGGCAATGCTATTGCATAATTATTTTGGTGAAATAAATGCGACAAATGATCGTGATTTAGTAATTTGCCCCCCCCCCCCTAAGATTTCGAATTTTTTTAAACCCTTTCTTAGTGAACACCTATGGCCCTAGAGGAAGCTACGTACCAAATTTCGTTCTAATCCGTTCAGTAGTTTTGGAGAAATCTAGATTTAGTAAATTTGACCCC
>JAGFPH010004508.1:21276-34220 GCA_018207615.1 Philaenus spumarius | reverse complement strand
CTCTAAAAAAAACTGTCTGCGTCGGACCAGACGGTGGAAGTTATACTTCTTTGGTCATTCGTATATTCGTATACTTTCCTATAATTTTTGAAGAAAAAAAATTTCCCATCCAGGGATCGAACCAGGGATTCTAGCGTGGAAGTCGAGTGCGTTTTAACCACTCACCCACCGACACTCTTGAGGTATCTCTTGTATAAAAAGACACTTTCCGGATTTTACTCCTAACGCGTAGCGCGGTTTCTCGACCGACACCCCATCCCGATTACAACGGGCGCAAAGAAGTATAACTTCAAAAATTCTCGTTTCATTTGACTTTTGACAAGCTTTGATTATTGATTGTTAACATCTAAAAAGTACCCTAAACGTCGGCTGTTTAAATGGACTGAAAATAGTGACGTGGACGACCAACAACATAAAAAGATAAATTATCAGAAAATGAAAAAAAATCTTTGTAATACTTTTGTAATATTCTATATTTTTTAATTTTATTTCACGTTGTACACAGGGTGTCCCATAAGTAAAGTGCCAAACTTCAGAGAATACTACTATGGGTCAAAATAAGAACAAAAAATCATATAAACACATACCCGAAAAGGCTTCGTTTTCTAGATATGAGCCAATTTGATTTTTGTACAAAATAATTGGTATCTAGAGAACGGTTTGACTGATTGAGTTAAAACTTGGCATGAAGTTTAACCTAATAATGATATATATCAAGGAAAATAATCGATTAAATCTAATCATGAGTTTAAAATGGTGGATGTTTGAAAATTTCAAACGTAAATTACTAAAAAAAAGTACATTTTATCAAAAAATATCAAGACACCTTTTTTGTAGCCCTTTTGATTCCCTATCGGATGGTGCAACAACCGGATGAAGGATAATAGTTAAGTTATGTGTAATAATTGGTTCAACCCGGCATCCTATACCAACACAGTAAACATAGCAATATTTAACTTAGCTATTATCCTTAAATGTCGCAAACAATTTTATTATGGTATGTAAAGAGGTGTAATGTGTCTTAATACTTGCATAGTATCCTGTATATGCATTACAAAAAAACAATCATGACATTCCCAGACACTTCTTGTGTATGAATCACTTCAAACATCAAACACTTCAAACAAGTTGCAAATGGACACACCGTCCATTTATTTAGCAACCATAACAGCTTCAGTGACACAATTTCTCAACACGTCTCTTGTATATCTTTAGGGAACACTTGTTACAGTTGTAGTCTCAGAAATAATGACGTCACTACAGCAATGCTCTTGACCTAATTAACAAATTAATACTACTGCCGAGTCTTGACGTGTGAAAGGATATAAACTTGTTTAGATTTAAACTTTAAACACTGTACGTGATGAATAAAAAATAAGAATTAGTTTTTTTTTTAAATACTAGTATGAAAAAATAAGATTGTCTAGGTTATGCTTCAAGAATAAGATTTTATGCTAAAAGACGATATAAATAAAAATGTGTAAAATTCTTATAAAACAAATTATAGTATGGAAAAACATAAGATTTTCTAGGATCTGCTTTAACTATAGGGTTAAGCTAAAAGATGATATCAACAGCATGCTTAAAACTTACTAGTAATTTATTACAGGTGGTCTAGAATTTGCTTTGTAATAAGAATAAGATTGTATAGTAAAAGAAACTATAAATACAAATTAATAATATGCTCATACAAAATACTAAAGGAAAAGTTTGTGGTTGTCTAGATTCTGCTTGAAGAATAAGATTATGCTTAAAGGTGCTATAAATGAAAATTAATAACATGCTTTTACAAAACTTTAATTAAGGAAAAGTAAAAGTCTGTTCAGGATCTGCTTTAAGAATATGTTTATGCTAAATGATGGTATACTTAAAAGTGAATAATATACATTGAAGACATACTAGTAAGGAAAAGTGTAAGGTTGTCTCGAATCTGATTTAAAATAATTTTATTCTAAACTAGCTGGCCCGACCCGGCTTTGCACGGATAGACAAATCAAAGTTAAATGTATATTAACAAAAAATATATTATATCAATAAATATATTACACTATATATTTTTATGTGGATTTTTAGTAACTTTGACCCCTCCCCCCAACCTCCCCTAAAATTTAGATTTATTTAAAAACTCTTTCTTAGCGAGCACCTAGGGCCCTAGAGGAAGCTGCATAATACATTTCATTCCAATCCGTTCGGTGTTTCTTTTTAGTAACTTTGACCCCCTAAACCCCCCTAAAATTTCGAATTTTTCTTAAACCCTTTCTTACCGAGTACATAGATGAAAGGGTACTAGATGAAAGATGGCTCTAGATGAAGCTACATACCAGATTTCATTCCAATCCGTTATGTAGGTTTTGAGAAATCGTGCTTTAGTAACTTTGACCCCCTAAAACCCCCCTAAAATTTCGAATTTTCGGAAACCCTTTCTTAGTGCGCGTCTAGAGCCTATAAAGAGTATTAGTGCCAAATTTCATTTATAGGGTCGAAAGTAGCAATCTCTACTTTTCATGTTTAGATTATTTATATTATTTAATGTACTTTATATTAAATGTGTATTGAGCATGTCTCAATATGAAATAATTTCGGTCTACGTTATTTCATATGATTTTGGTGCACACAAATATTATTTCGGTTCAAAACTAGTTCCTGCGTCTCCAACACAGTATTTTATTCAAAACTGTCATCTACCTAAGCAGCCGATCAGAATAAAGTCAGCTGCCATGTCTCACAAGAATGTTTTGTAATCCTATTTAGGTAGAACACAAGGTTTATAGGTTTTTTATGAAACTTTTCATTTTGTCATCAGTTTTAAAGTTCTTGATTTCTTAATAGGTTTCAGAAAGTAAATCTATCGGAAAATGCACTTCAGCTTTACTCTTAGAAAAGCATGAAACAATTATGATAAATCCCTTGGACGTAATACAGTTGGTCTTAAGCAATTACAATTTAATGGATGCCCACCGACTACAACTTATAGAACTAATGTGTTGTAAAAATGTATTTTATTCTGTGGCCTTTTATTGCTTTAACTTTGAAAAACAAACTGCGAAAGAAGAAAACTTTTGTGCGCCTCGATAAGAGATGTTTTATTTTAATAAGAGCTCAATTCTTTGTCCTTCTCTGGTACTCCTTTCCCTTGCTATTCCTCCCCTTCTCAGTTTTTGTTTGATTCTGTATATTTCAGTTCTTAATAGTTGTCTGATGATGCTTGACGGCAATCAGCTGTAGCATATTTATAGTGTTTTTTAATGAAATTTAGTTATAAGTATAAATTTAATTTCGACCATATTATTTAAGTACCGATTGAGTAACTTGATACTTATATATTTTGTACAAATTGTTTATTTTCAAAAGTTTTTATCATAAATTTTCAAGTGTAAAGGCCAACCTCGGGGCACTAAATAAATTTTAGTTGGGTATATAAGTGTAACAAATTGTCCTACGTCATGTTTGCGCTATGTTTGCTAGCGGGTGAATCGGATTTTACCGTCACGCATTTTCTGAAACGATCTATTGTGAAACGCTCTACATTATATATAGGAAACATTTGTATATAATATATCATATTTAAAGTTTAAATGATGAAGAAGTGCAAAAAGCTAATATTTTTATATAATGATGCACCATAAGTACCATAAAATTAAAACTAAACACACAAAATAATTTAAAGTTAGGCCTAGACAGAAAAACCAACACATGTTTCTTGAATGTATTTACTTTCATTACCATAGCAACCAATAAAATAAAATGACAGATAAAACAGTTGATTCAAAAGTATCACATATATTATTTCTCAAGGCCATTTTTTTGTCAGTACGCCATAACTTCCTTAATACAACATCAAATTACATGAATGAGGCAAAATTTTAAAGCTATCCTTAACTGCTACACCGGAAAAATATACAAAATACAATTAAAATAAAATAAAATTAAAAAAAAGAATCCGAAAGTAACAGGTAAGATCAAGTAAGTTGTAGGGATATTTTACTGACGTTGGCAACACTGATGTGAACAATACCCAACTGGAGAGCTGCCGTTATGCCACTACATTGCTATTTTTAATTAATTGTATATTTAGTATCGTATAGTGTAGTGTACTTTAATTAAGTGGGATTTAAGTAAGTTAGAATGCGAATGCTTCGCACGAGTCAGCTAGTAATCTTTAATAATTTTAGGTTAGGCTTAGACTGATGAATATACACATGCCACTTGAATGTATTTGTATTCGTTACTATAGCAACCAATTGAATAAATTAATAAACAGTTGATTCGTCCAGCTTTAATAACACAAAATAATGTAAATAATATATTACATATGCTTCATAATATCGACATAGAAGTTTACACTTCTCAGATGTAGTCTTAAGCAAACAAATTTATTTTCGTTTCTAAAAACTGTATTTCTTTAAAAGTTTCGTACCAACAAAATGTGTTTTTTGTTATTTACAAAACGCTGCTTACTTGTATGAATTTGGAAACAAGTAATGTTTTAAATTAAAAATGAAAACAAAACACATGCATTACTTTTAAATTTGTCTTTAGACAAAAAATATGTTTTCATATCTATATAATTAATACGCTACATGAAACTTTGTCGGTTGAACTCCTCCGCCATTTCTTAACCGATTTTATCAATTGACGTCTCATTGGAAAGAGCGTGTCGCTTAGATTTGCAAACTGGCCTTACATTTTTGAATAAGTCCCTTGGGCTCTGCCCCAGTGGCTTTTAAAGTTCCCATGTTATTCTTATGGAAGGTCAATCTTAAGGAAGAAGAAGAAAGATTTCTTTTGATTTTATCAGGGGCACAAAAAACAGCTGTTCGTATGAAAAGCTTAAAACAGCTGATTTTGATCAACAGCTGATTTTGATCAACAACTAATTTGGATCAAAAACTGAATATAATTTTAGGTTAGGTAAATCAAGCAATAGCGAAGCATTGCCATGTCCACTAGTTTTTTATTAAATTTGTATGACTCACTCAGTATTTTCGCTGTTTTACCGGGGAGGTTATCAGAGTTAACCAAACCAAGAGTTTGAATGTTTTTTTAATATGTCAAAGTTTAATAATATATTTTTAGGTTATGTTTAAACCAGCGAGAAACATTACATAATGTTTGCGGAGTGAACCCTTCTAAACAAGATTTACCTTGTAAACTATTTCATAATCAGTACTAGTTGCCAATATGAAACAAACTATTACCAAGCAACATAGTTCCTGAAGTAAGTAATTGGATGCATTCCTTCCAGGAAATCTAATCAAGTGAATATCTTATCTCCAGCATGTGTTATATTAATATAAACTTTGAGCCGATAGTTTCCAACTAAATACTCTTGTAACCCACACAATCACGATTGCCCTGAATTTATACAAACTAAGGCTATGATTATGCTTGATAAATTTAAGGTTTGCTTGAGGAAATTGTGAGCAAATACTTATTCTTCTAGGTTATCCTACTCAGGGTACCATTGGAGATTCATTTAACACGTTCACCGATACCCAAGTTTCGTATTTCCTATGCTAGGAGCTGACCTTTTATTTTTATATTTATTGCCTAGAGAAGAAGATTTTTTTTTAACCTTTCTACGTAATAATCACTAATATTTTAAAACGAACGCACATGTGCGTCCATAGCACACAGGCCTAAAATTTGCGTGCGAAGCACGCAATGCTCTGTTTATTGAAATGATGCCAATACGAGGGTTAGCGTGCGAAGCACGCAATTCACTTTGTATTGAAAATACTTCCGACACGGGGGTTGGCGTGCGAAGCACGCAATGCATTGTATATTGAAAATATCTTCAATACAGGGGTTTTCAATAATTCATTGTGTATTGAAAACACTCCCAATACGGGGGTTGTCGTGCAATGCACTGTGCGTCGGCCTCTCATAGCGTTCAGTGTCAAGCTCACATGTGCGTCCTAAGCAGTGAACGTCTTAAACCATCTGCTTAGATAAATTAGTATTGGGCTTACCTGTATTATATAAGCTGCCTTGTCCTGACAGACAGACATAGAACCAACGTAGAGCAATAACTACTTAAGATAAATATACGAACATTTTAATGCATTTTCTTATGGGCCATAAAAGCCCACTAAGAAACGATTATTCAAAGCTTTGATTTTAAAGCATAAAAATAGTGAAAATTCCGGGTTTGACTCTCTGCTCCAAAACAGACATAAATTTGATTCGGATCAAAAATTTAGAAACTTAGTTTATTGAATGCTTTTACGTGCATTTCTATACAAACAAACTTAGTCAATTTAGAATCAGTTAAATATTCTTCACAACCATCGGCTTTTTAAAATTATGTTAACAAAATCAAAACAAAAAACACGCTTACTGTATTATAATTCAAACAATATTATCTTAACATATTCAAAATAAAAAGCTTATCACAATTTTAGGTTATGCCTGTATTCAATGAAAACATGTTTCTTGAAAACAATTACATTTATTACTATATCACCCATTTTGCACATTTTTTATTAGGTAATAATAATTATCCTTTGCAACCAACAGTTTTTTAGGTTAGGTAAAAGCAAACAAGAATTTACGAAAAATGCTTACTGTATTACAATATGAACATCTGGTGTTACATATTACATTGTTCCTTCACTTGAAATTAACAAAATTTGTTTAAAATGTTGACTATTGAAATGTGAATGGTGAAATCATATCGCCATCCGTAACGCATGTTGTTGACACAACCACACTAACACCCGCATCATCCTATTCACGACCCCAGCGCCTCTGTCCTGGTTAATCGTAATTTTTTAGAAAATATCAGAATACACGATAATAGTTTTGTATTTGCTTCGCCACTAGTCGTCATGGAGGTTAGTGAGCCAAGCATGCAATTCATTGTGTATTGAAAATACTCCAAACAAGGGGGTGTGCGAAGCACGAAATGCATTGGGTATTGAAAATACTCTCAATAAGTGGGTTGGCTTGCGTCGGTCGATTCTTATAGTGTTCAATGTCAAGCTCACATGTGCGCCCTAGCTGTGAACGTATTACCCCCCCCCCCCTCTAGAAAATATCATACGGGCGTACATGAATATATATCTATGTTTTTCCATTGTATAAAACCTAACAATAGTATAAAAACCGAGAAAAACCCCCAGAAAACAAAACTAAATCGTAGAATAGCTTTAAATAATAAATAGTTTTTCTGTAAGTTTTATCGTTAAATTTTATTTAATAAATAAACCCCAAAATTATATTATGAAAACACTTTAATTCATTAATTCATTCCACGTCCACCGTGCAGTCTTACGGGAGAATAGACATGCTACTACCATTACAGGGAACATCACGTTTATTGACATGCGTCAACTGACCGAGCGTAGCATGGGAGTTGATGTTTTTTAGTTGGCTACTATCGCTGAGCCTGCCGTAAGGATAACATGGCTTATGGGCGCTCTGTACTGCACGGTGAACGTGGAATCGGGTGTAGTCGCGGCGCAAACATTATTCTAGCTTCAACTTTCACATTTCCGACACATCCGTCACACAACCGAAAAACGATAATTTCTTTGGAGATTCGTCCCGTTATGGAAGGGTCCGGATGTGACAGTCTTACTGTACAGCAACAATACCTATTTAATTAAGCAAAACCCTTCTTCATTTCATACAACCAGATCAGATCAAATAAAGTATTTTCACTATATATAGTAAATAAGTATATAAGTCGCAAGTAATTAACTATCGTTTACATTCTTAGTTTCAAAAAACCCAAATTTTCATACATTTTAACAAGTTTAGTCGTCTATATAGAAGTTTAAATGAGAGAGGCACGGCTGGAAATTTTTCGTTACAATGGTTGCTACGACCGCAAAAGCTGTTCTGTCAGCAGATGACTTGAATGCTTGCGAGGGGCAGCGGGGTGTGGGAAAGAGTTCTCCCACCACAGCACTAACTAGTGGTAGGGGCTTCCGTCACTATGACAACCACGCTACTATTGGCGAGGCTTAGGGACAAGGCTGCTCTAGCCAATAGCGGCCGCATTCCGTACGCAAGCGTTCAATTCATCTGCTGACAGTAATAATGACAGCGGGCATAGGAACCATTGTAACGAAAAAATACCAGCAGAGCATCTCTAAATAAGAACTTCTTTATAGATGAAATTCTTGTAAAAATATATGAAATTTTTGATTTTTTTAAACTAAGACTGTGAACGGTAATTAAGTATTTATGATTTATATAGTTATTTACTATATGTTATAATGAGAATACTTGATTAGATGTGAAACGATGAAGGATTTCCTTTAATTAAATAGGTACTGTTGCTATAGTTTCACTTTGCAGAATATTATTATTTCGTTTGTTGTTGAAAGGAAATAGATATCAAATTATTTTATCAAAGTACTAGCTGACCCGTACGGCGTTGCCCGTGGTGGTTGGTATTTTCAGTATTTTTAACGTAATTGTATTATTTTTAAGTGTTCAGTCAGTGAGTGGTATTTGGCTTTTATATATATAGATCTTAAATAATAAAAAGCACTATTGTCATATTATAAAAGATCTGAAATTATGATTTTAGTAACTTTGATCCCCCCAATCACCTCCTAAAATTTCATAATTTTTTCAGACCCTTTCTTAGTGAGCACCTATGGCCCTAGAGGAACCTACATACCAAATTTCATTTCAATCCGTTCGGTAGTTTTTGAGAAATCGTGATGAGTGAGTGAGTGGTATTTCGCTTTTACATATATCGGCGTGAATCCTGGCAACGCATAAGCCAAAACGTCCGTTATAGAAAACATTATTAACCAACTTTATTGGACACAATAAATAACAATAAAGTTTTATATGCGTTCTATGATTTAAATTTAAAGTCACACGAAGCCTCTACAACAAACTTAATTGCGCCAGTAATTAACTGATGCAGATATAGTTGCGACAATAGACACCTATTACTGCCCAGGTGTAGCAGGGTTTGTGCAATAATTCACGCTGCCTTCCTATTGGTGGGTTTGGCTTAGATGAGGCTTCATTAGTTTCTTGTTATTATTATTTTACATTAGCAAATTTCCAAAGGAAAGATGAGCTATTGCAGTAACCCTTATGGTGAGAACTAAGGTCGCGAATGGTCAACGGGATCCGATCATGGTCCACAAAACACGTTTTGGGAGTCATTAAAAATTAAATATATATAATTTTCACACTCTAAATTGAGCGTTTTGGTAAGATTTTGTACAAATTTGTTTCACTTGATTTTTTCTTCCACTCGCACGAGTTTATTAGAAAAAAATTCAACAACCGGAAGGACGGGTTTTAACCAGAAGTAAAAAAATTACAATTTTGGTACTAAAATGATTCTTTTGACTGGTTTGTCTAAACAAATAAACATAGGAGATTATTGTGGACATTTTGTGTTTTTTCTCGTTTAGTTTCAATTCACAATGTATTGCGTACTTCGCACGCCAACCCCCGTGTGTATGTATTGTGTATTGAAAATACTCCCAATACGGGGGTTGTCGTGCGAAGCACACAATGCTCTGTGTATTGAAAATACTTCCAATATGGTAGTTGGCGTGCGAAGCACGCAATACTCTGTGTATTGAAAATACTTCCAATACGGCGGTTGGTGTGCGAATCACACAATGCTATGTGTATTGTAAATACTTCCAATACGGAGGTTGGCGTGCGAAGTACGCATAACATTTTGTATTGAAAATACTCCTAATACGGGGGTTGGCGTGCGAAGCACACAATTTTCTGTGCATTGAAAAAACTCTCAATATGGGGGTTGGCGTGGGAAGCACGCATTGCATTGTACCTTGAAAATACACCTAATACGTCGGTTGAGGTGCTAAGCACGCAATGCGCTGTGTATTGAAAATACTCCCAATACGGATTTTATCGTGCGAAGCACGCATTCCATTGTATCTTGAAAATATTCCGAATACGGTGGTTGGCGTGAGAAGCACGCAATGATCTGTCTATTGAAAATACTCCCAATATGGGAGATGGCGTGCGAAGCACACAATGGTCTGTGTATTGAAAAAACTCCCAATATGGGGGTTGGCGTGGGAAGCACGCATTGCATTGTATCTTGATAATATTCACCATACGGCGGTTGGCGTGCGAAGCACGCAATACTATGTGTATTGAAAATACTTCCAATATGGGGGTTATCGTGCGAAGCACGCAATGCTATGTGTGTTGCAAATACTACCAATATGGGGGATGGCGTGCGAAACACGCAATACTTTGTGTGTTGAAAACACTCCCAATACGGCGGTTGGCGTGCGAAGCACGCAATACTCTGTGTATTGAAAGTACTCCCAATACGAGGGTTGGCGTGCGAAGCACGCAATGCATTGTGTATTGAAGATATTCCCAATATGGGGATTGACGTGCAATGGACTATGCGTCGGCCGCTTCTCATAGTGTTCAGTGTCAAGCTCACATGTGCGTCCTTAGCAGTGAACGTGGGCGCCCATGATTCAAAGTGACAAAACGTGGTTGGATTTATCTAAAAGTGATACACTGATTGTTGGCTTTATCTGTAAATTTATTCGTAAAGTCTTTAGTATTTTAGATTTTCGTCTTTGAAAAGTTTGTACCACCGCCTTCTTTAAACAAATAACTTCATCAATATTAATTTGTTTACAAAACAATGTGATAAACCTGCTTGCTGAGTTTTATGAGTTTATCTTCAACAGTATATGGGATTATAATTGTTTTTTTTTCTAAAAGGCATACTTACAGACAACTTCTAAACTAAGCAAGATAGGACAAATGTTATTTTGTAATATTTTCTAGTTTTGACCTGCTAAATATCATGGTCAAATTTTGTAGAATGGTTGAGAGACATACTTACACTAGTGCTGAAGCACGCAAAAAATATAAAAGCGGGAAAACAAATTAACTAACACCATGAGACCTACTGGTAGAGCAGCAAAATATTGTTCAAATAACGTGAACAATAATTTGGAGTCGACAAAATGGAGAAGGGTAGAACGGGGTGAACTTTTATAGGTTGAAATTAGTATTTCACGGACACGCAATTTTCAACGAAAGTTGACCTCCTATCGAAAAAGGTTAAATAGCAAAGTTGTTGATAGTAAGAATATCTACAACTTTTGTATATAACATTTTCCACGTAACCTCAAATTTTACGAGAAAAACGTAGACACCGATTTTTCAGTTTTTTTTCTCTAGCGCAAAAATCTTTTTTTTTCACGAAATTTGGTGGAAATAAAACTTAATATGTTTCAAAATATCTGTAATTTTGTTTTTGAAAAATAATACACAATCAATATTATTTAGCAAAATACAGATATTTCTTTTTTTCGACAAATTCCGAAAAAAACTACCTCATTTTCAACTGAAAAGTTTCACCGATAAAATTCATTTTTTCAAGCTCGCCAGCCGCCATTTTTTCCCTTGAAGTGTCTACTTTTAGATTATGTAATTTAATAATCATTCCAAGAATATTTTGCTCCTCTTCCATTAGGTCTCATGGTGTTAATTGTTTTTCTCTCAAAAATGCATCAGCACTGGTCTAACTCTACATAAAACAAGAAGTCGTGCCTGACTAATTCATATGCAAAAGCCAAACTTATGGTAGATACGGCCATAAACTGTCCAGGGTACCTTCACACCACTGTAAAGAAGAGTACACAGAAAGGATTTTGCAAAATATTGATTTTGAGAGTATAAAATTGTCAAAATACGTTGTTCACTTATAGCGCTATAACATATAAAACAGCTGATTTAAATCAAAAGCTTAGCAACACAATTCTATGTTATGTGAGGCCTATTCTGAAACAATATTACTTTGTTAGTGCATCTGTTAATTATTTAGAATCTGATAATTATGATTTAAAACAGTTTTTTTTTAGGTTAGACAAAATTAAAACAAAAACAAACTAGAAAATATACGAAAAAGGCTTACTGTATTATAATTCAAACATCTGTCGTTACATATTACAAATAAAACAGGTAATTTGGATTAAATGCTTAACACAATTTTAGTTTTGGCCTCACGTTTATATAACTGAACACGTTTAGTAATCTGAACACGTTTATATAACTCATTTAGATTTATTACCATACCAACCAAATTGGCAAATTTAGAATCAGTTATTTATTCTTCACAAACAAGAGATTTTTTTACAGGTTAAGTAATAACAAACAGAAAAAACAAAACAGAATTAGTATATCATACGGGTTTCATGTGCTCCACCGCGGGGGTTGTTGATTGAGGAAATATAAACTTACTTAATAATATTTTTAGGGGCGGAGCCCTCTAGTAATATAAAAATTATCTGTCTGTGTTTCTTCCTTATAGTGTAAATTTTACTTAGTCAAACTAAATAAGCCTTCGGCTGCCCTCAGGTGTATAATTTGTGTTTGCTACCAACTAAACTTTGCACCCTTGATAGACAAATAACAATTCCATATTTTTTTAGTAATAATTAATTTTTATTTCATTCAAAAATAGCCGCACGACAATCGGCCCTACAGATCTCCAGAAATAAAAATCAATAAGGTTTAACTTAAAACCAAAGAACCCTAAAAGTGCTCTCATATATATAACGATAAAGTAAAAATAAATGCGTATATTATTTTGCTTGATAATAATGACGACATTAGCTTTTATTTCAAACAAACTGAATGAAAATCAACCCCGTAGATCTCCAGAAATATTTAAAAATAAGGGTTTAACCTAAACTTTCTCAGTGAGCACCTATGGCCCTAGAGGAAGCTGCATACCAAATTTCATTCCAATCCGTTCAGTAGTTTTTGAGAAATCGTTATTTAGTAACTTTGACCCCCCCCCAAAAACCCCCCTAAAATTTCGAATTTTTTAAAATCCTTTCTTATCAGCACCTACGGCCCTCGAGGAAGCTACATACCAAATTTCGTTCAAATCCGTTTAGTAGGTTTTGAGAAATCGTGATTTAGTAACTTTGACCCCCCAAAAACCCCCT